>VDFB02386035.1:0-33204 GCA_007258455.2 Sequoia sempervirens | reverse complement strand
GTATCATTAGGAGTCATGTCTTCTTCTGAATGTGTAAACAAGTGATGCTTGCCAGTATAACCTTATAAATGATAAGTTCTGGTTAGAGGTGGATATGTGTATTTGTACATACGAATACGTATGTGTCGATATAAATGTATTTATGGATACTTATACATGTAGTATATATACTGATATATATACAAATATACATACCCACGGCTAACAAGATAAATGAATTATATATTGTAATGATATCTTCCCTCTGAAATTATACTAATATATATATATAAATTTACATGTTTAACGTATAATGTAAATGAATATATATGTATTAGTATAAAGTTAAGTATTTCAATATATTCAATATTATATTAAAATATTAATATAATATAGTTTAAAATGTATATAATATTATTTAAATTGATAATTTAAATAATTATACATAAACTATATTATATAAGTATTTTAGTAGAATATACAAAATATATTTAAATAAAAGATTTGACAAAATCAAATGAAATGAAAATTAAACATTTTAAAACACTTTTTGCGAATGCAAATCTGGAAAGAGCATAAAATCGCGGATTTCTTAAAAACGCGGATTTCTCAAATGTATTCGTTGAAATGTTAAACTTCAAATATGAGTTTGAATAAATGCGTCATTTTTACTTTGAAAACTCTATTAAAATATTGAAGATTTACCAAAGCGAAATAAAGAAGAAAAAATGTAAAAATGACAGAGAAAAAGAAAAACGCGCAGGAAATCGCGCGACTAGGGCCACAGCAACCAAAAACGACTGAGACAAATTCGCTAAAAATGGTGTGTGGACGCCATCCGGCCTGGGAATTAGTCTCTCATTAAACTAACACTGATTTCTACTTGTTGAAATACGCATTAACCTGTAGGTGGCGTTTTTCAGTTTCGAGTTGAATTTTTCATGATTTGCTGGCTTAAAGGAGTCGAATCACCTTCATTTTTGGTGACTTAGGGTTTAAAGATCCGCCAGGTATCATTTTTACTATATCTGGGCTCTTTGTTGTCATTTGGCATGCCTCAAAAAGAGGAAATCCGTTGCACTTCGGGCCTATAAATGGACGCCCAGCCATTCAAGGTTGGGGGGGGACTTGAAGAATCCGAGTTTGTCATTCTATTAAGCTTCCATAATCTATCTCTGTTTGAGCTGTGAGTAAACTTTATTAATGCTGAGAGAAACCTTACACATTTTCTGAGAACAGTATGTTACCAATTGCTGAGAGACATCCCCTGTTATTTTCTTCATCACTTGTAAGTTCACAGTAAGAAGTTGAGATTACTTTCAGCTATTGAAAGTGATTAATTTCTGAGGAAGAATTTGAGAATGGTCTGAGAGTGCTGGAAGTCTTTTGTTCAAGATTTTAGGAGCTGTAAACCCATTCAAGGTCATCCCTTAAAGGAAAAGGCGAATACCAGGCATGTTTCATTCTTCATGTTGTTAAGCATACTTCTTGTTAAATAACTAAAAGAATAAAATGCTGAATGTACACATTAGGGAATTGCATTGAGTTCAATACTTCAGTTAAGATAAACAAAGAAATGATTCTATGTTGTATCATGTAAGTAAATTACTTAAAAGAAAGGCTAATGCATGTTCTAATCTATTGAAGAGTAAATTATATAAATTGGTAGACGGATTTACTAATCTATTGAAGAGTAAATTATATTAATTGGTAGACGGATGTACTGATCTATTGAAGAGTAAATTATATTAATTGGTAGACGGATTTACTGATCTGTTGAAGAGTAATTTGCATTATTGACTCCATATAAGGAGTGTATGTTTGAATATAGCTCTTTAAATACTAAGGAATGAAATGAGGGTATTTAATAAGTTACCGATCACAACTAGTTGAAGATTAACTTAGTCAAGTTATTAAAAGCTCCTAGGATGAGAAAGTCCCGTATAACGGAGTTAGTTGTGAGTACTTGTTAAATTGTTCTCCATTCTAGTAGTTAGATTGTTGTAGGAAGTCTAGGGTACGGACTACCCCGATAGACCAACCTACGCGTAGGGTAAGATAGCCTCAAGTCAAGTTGAACCTGGCTAGTGTATGTGACAAATGACCTATGTTCTTTATTGAACGTAACACTTTGGCCAAAGTAGTGTAAGGAACCATTTAGTTGTTGTACTACACTGTCAGTTCACCGTGATCCCGAATTACATCCTAGTTTGAGTATTGCCGATTGCACGAAAGCTAGTTTTGTAGGATCACAGCACTATGTCCAGTTGGTAGTCGTTAAAGGTTACCCAACCAATCTCTTCTTCGAAGGGAGGGCCGTTCATTGCAAAATGATCGTGCGGGGGACCGCATTATAAGTCCGTGGTTGGCGGAAAAACGCCCGAGTGATGTTTCTCCTCCTCAGCAAGCGGCCGATGTACCAAGATTTGAAAGGACGGATTCCTGGACTTTCTTACTACTATTTGTTCTAAAGCTCATTGGAGCTATGTTAGTTAAGGTACGTATTCTTGTTTCATGTACTTGTGAAGTTATTATATTGAAATGGAATCTTAGTTGTATATTAATATGGCAATTTGTTCATGTTTTGTCAATAAAGAAAAAGAAAAATTCTATTGCAATGACATGATTAACACGTTTACATACTTGAAGGATGTAGATTATGAAAATTTTAATTTTACCGAAGGGTCGGCTGTTTCAATCTTTGACAATTTGATGACATCGGTTGCTTCAATTATTGTAATATAATTTGGTGGAATGGAACTTGTACTCATTTATGATTCATGTTCATGGAATTGCACATGCATTTAAGCCGTACTATATCTTTAATTGTTATTATACTTTGTGAATTGCATGAACATAAAGGTTAAATGATTTGTAAAATTGAGATGAACTTAATTGGTAATAGCTAAATTAACAATATATCTATTATATGTTCATCTTTGTGTTAAAAAAGTGTTGGATAAACAGGAATAGCTAGTTCAGAGGACAGGTCACCACATAAAGACTAAAATTCCCTTTATCTGTCTAAGATTTCCTTCAAATATCAGCCATCCAATCTAGTTGCTATCAAGAGATATCAAAGAGAGAATCAAAGGGTAGAAGCCAGCTGAACAAACGGAAGGTGTTTTCACCTGCATGGCTAAAGTGAGGTTGATGGCAAGGCCAATACAAATATAACCAGGAACAGTTTTCATTAACTATCACAAGGTTAGCAAACTCCTAGGTTTGACCAGCTATTGAACTTGTCTAATAAGTGTGTCGAACATTTCTTGCCACTAGCTATTATTCTTAAGGAATAACATTAGCCAAGTTAAGGTACCACTTCCTGCAACATAAAACACTTGTAATTCATTATCATTTAATTAACACACAGAATAATACCCTGTTTCTCAAACTAATATAATTGCAAGACATGCCCTTGCTATACATTATCCACTACCTATCCATCTGCAATTTCTAATTTTCCCATGGCAATTGAATTTGAAGCTGTTAAATGATCAGCTTGAGGATTTGTAGCACACTTATTTTCCTTATAGGAACCTCAAAGAAGTTATGTGATTGAGAAATGTAAGATTGGTCTTGATAACTCCCCGTTCCTTTGCAAAATCCTTTCCTTTGAGTGGACAAATTGTTGGCGTTTAAATTCGCACCTCTGGAATGCGTATTTGAAACGGACAGCTATGCACAGATAAACTGCTCTTCAAATTAGGAGGGGAAGCTCCCTCTTGCTGATGGTGTTGAAAGAAAGTAAACTAAGAACTAAGTTGCCTATCTTTTTTATCAGCTTAGAGCACAAGGTTTATTAAACACAAACGCCGCAGCTGATATTTTCTATTTTGAGAACTTCAACTACAACTAACTTAAACTAAAGACGTTTCTAGCTTCTCAAGTAATAAGCAAAGCAAGAGAAACTAAAAATGAACAAGGTAGATTTTCTGACAAAATACTTCAATAACCTCCCTTACAACAAACACCTACACACTTCACTGTGAGTTGAAATCAAGAACATAAAAGTAGAACATAAATAACGGAAATCTGAGATTTTGGACCAAGGCAAAGGAGGCTCATGATTTTATTACTCAAATCTTTGGAACCAAACTCTCTTCTAACATGCCTGGAACAAGAAATTGCAGCTAAAGAGGCTTGCAATCTTGCTCTTACACACTAGAAACAGCGATCACACTAACTCCTTGTTGGCTAAAGAGGCTCAACAATTTGCTATCACAACACAATTGAACAATACTCGAATAACAAATAGAAGGCACAATAGGCTCAGCGTTTTTTTATCACTAGCACGGTTTAAATCAAAGTGAACTGAAACTGAATAACAACTTGCTGCAATACAGGCTCGCAATTTTCTATCACAATAACCGTTAAAGAAAACTAATGAGCAAAGACTCTTATTTATAGACAAGTCGAGGAGTAGGGAACCCTAAAATCTCCTTGCTTTCACAATCTAGGGCTTGCTCAGCAAGCAAGCTTTATTACTAAATCTAGAAAGAAGATAACATCTAACACCTAAGAAAGTAGAAAAAGCGGGAAACGCCAACTATTACATTTTATCTTCTTTCTCTTCTCAAAGAATGGATAAGAATCATTCCAAGAATAGAAAGAAAGCGGGAAAGAAAGCTTCTAGAAGAAAGCTGCTTTAAAGCTCGATCACATCTGCTAGAAAATTAGAAACTATGTCCCGGTTCGGTGCATCTATGCCCTCAATAGCAAAACACCGCTTTTCTAGTATATCTTCAGCATCTGCAATAGATCTCAGGAAATCTTCGACCTCACTGGCCGCTTTCTCGAACTTTGCTGACATCATTGAGATATCACCTATCCTTCCGCCAACTGGATTGCAACTGCGAACAACACTTTGAAATTGATCCTGCACTTCCTCAAGCCCGACGTTCTTTGGCAAAGTCTTATGTTTTTCTTTCATCCACCTCTGTGCAATCTTCTTACTATATTTATATTTATGCATATTCCATATCCTTTCACATTCACCCTTTGAGAGAGTAACGCTTTCAGGCCATGGGGGAATGGAAAAACAGTTCTCGATCATATCAGGCTTTAGACTGCAAACCAATATGCCATCTGTTGACTGGATCTCCCTTGTGACCGGGTTGTAATGCTTGATGCAAGCGATTACGAACTCAAGACTCTGAACTAATATAGGAATTGACGCTGCTACGAGGAGTCCAGAATGTCCCAGGTTCCTGATTGAGGTATTGCCTGTGCTCTCCAAGGTGTGTAGATCAAACACCGGCTTGATATGATGCAAGTCTGTCTCAGCTGTTTTGATATAATCGTGATAGAGAGCTGATTCAGTCTTGAAAACATTGGGAGTGTACTCCATTTCGGAAAACTTGAAGAATGACTGTAAACTTGCCTATGTTCAGACAAGTCTTGAGCAACTTTCTATTTTTAGAATGCTAATTTTCTTGATCCAACGGACGAATTTTTTGAAATTTTTTCTGAGATATGGGTTTTGCTCATAAATTCATTGCAAGACGACCCAGATCGTCCGTTTTTTAAAATTTTGAATTTTGCCTAAAAAAGCAGCAAACCCTAATTTCTTCAATTTTTCACAAAAAAAACTGGCACCTGAGTTTTGTTCAGAATATGATTAGAAATGAACCCAAATGATTAGATTTGGTAAAACATCGACGCACGATTGAAAAAGAAACCAACCCTAGTGTTGGTAGGACCTTTTCACACATCGCCCCATCGCCGATGGGGACCCCCAATTGTCTGCTAGTTTTTAGGGTTTTCTCTCCTTGCAACGGTTTCGTGAGGTCGCCTTATTGAGAGTTTCAGGTCAGTTTGCTGAGAGTTACCCAAGCCAAGTCAGTAATCCATGCTTGAATCAACGCGTAGACGTCATGGAAGCACTCGGGAAGGCCCGTGAAACAAAGATCTATCAGACCAATTCACCTCAGACTCCCACTTTTAGAAATTTTGCTTTTTCGCTTTTTCATTTTTGGCATTTTTGGACCAAACGAGGTTCCCTATTTTTTAGGGTTTTGCTTTTTCTATTTTTAGAAAGTTTCTATTTTTGGAAAGTTTCTATATTTGGAAAGGTCTCGAATTCCAAAAATCCACTCAGAAGTTAAAAAAAATCGAAAAATCACTCAGAAAATCAAAGAGAAAATTGAAAAAATCATTGAAAAATCTGGAAAAACAAGTAAAAAGCATGGAAAATCAGTAAAAAGCATGAAAAATCAGACCCAAAAAGCATCAAATTCTGGAAAAACCAGTTCAAGATCAATCAGATCTGAAGCAAAATCAGTTCAAAATCAACTCAAAAAAGATGAGATTCATTAGAAATCTGGTTAAATCTGGAATTCGCCAAGATCAAGGTATGAAAGATGGTCCTGGAAGTCTTCAAAGTCCGCCCAGCCTCAAGGGAAAAGTGCCAAGAACTCATGAAGTCCGCCCTCAATTTCCTAGCCTCCTCCAAAGTCCGCCATGCACTTGAGGAAAAGTGGCAAGAAGCATAGAAAGTCCGCCTTAGCCTCAAAGAGAAGATGCCAAAAGGTTTGGAAGTCCGCCATCCACTCAAAAGGAAGTGCCAAGAGCTTAAGAAGTCCGCCATGCACATGCTAAGAGGTTAGAAAGTTTGCCTAGGCACATGAGAAGGAAAAAAATCAAAAATTTCACTAAGTCTTGGTGCCTAGCAAGGAGAATTTCGAAAATTTGCTAAGTGTAAGAGCCTAGAAAGGTGGAGAATCATTTCCAAAGGATAAAGTATTAAGGCAAATGCTAAGAGCTTTAGAAGTCCGCCATGTTCAAGAGAGATGATGCAAAGACCATCCAAAGTCCGCCCTCACATGTCTAGACTTCTTTGAAGTCCGCCCTAGAAAAGAGGGACGTCCAAGATGTTTGTCCAAAAAGGTTAAAAGTCCGCCATGGTCTATGAAGAGAAAAAAAAAATTAATTTTTGCCAAGTGTTTGGTGCCTAGTCAAGGGAAATTCGAAAATTTGCCTAAGTATAGAGGTTAAAGGATTAAAAATTGAGATTTTTGACTAAGCATCATGAGTCATGACATTTTCAAAAGGTTAAGTGCTAAGTTTGAAAGGACAAGTGCTAAAGAAATTAGGCTATGGCAAAGAATAAAATGAAGTATGCCTAGCACAAAAGCGAAGAGAAATTTAAATTTCGCCTAAAGTCTTGGATGTCTAGAGGAAAAGTTGGCCGAGTATACAGAGAAAAATGTGTAAGGCAGGGAGAAAGGAAAGATCGTCCTTGGCCAGAAGGAATAAGAATTGGTCAAGCGTCAAGGAAATTCGCCTGATGGAGACATCCAGACAAGGATTTTGCCTAGAAAAATTCGACTGAGCAAGAGAAAATTTGACTTTGGCAGAAGAAAATAGGCTCAGTGCAATTAAAAGTTCGCCATGGCAAAGAAAAATAAGGATCTGGCAGAACAATTGTCGACGGAATGGCTTAAGTTTTGACTTGGCTAGACGAAATTGAGGATAAAATTGGAAAATACACTTTTAGCCAAGAAACATGAAGAGAAAATCGAAATAGCCATGGGTCCAAAATGAACGGGTTGGAATAAATTAAAATATTTTTATATTTTAATAATTTATTTTCAACTATTCGGAAATTTAAATGCCTTGGACAAAATAAAGTTTGCCAGAGATGTTTTGGAAGAAAATCAATTGTGCTGGCCATAGATGAAATCCGAAGGAAAAAATTAAATTCACCATGAATTTAAAACTTGGAAGGGTCGAATTTAATTAAATGTTTAATATTTTCTTTCAAAATTCGAAAAATCAAAGATAAACATTCAGGCAAAAATCGAATTTTTGAAGATCAATAAGATTTGCCTGGATAAGCTCGAGACTGATTCTTTTCGAAAAATAAAGGAAACTTGCCTGTTTGAATAAATGATAACAAATCGAGATCAAGAAAAGAATAGGCAGTTGCTAAATAAATTAAATCCTTCAGCATTATAATGAGTTTCAGCAACTCATTTTTTTCACAGCTAAAAAGAAATTTGGTCTCTCTCGAAATTATCAGGCAGTTGATTGTTCGGTAGGTAAGATCAAATTTTCCAAAGAGAGAAGTAATGTTATGTTGAGGAAGAATTTTCGTAGGAAAAGAAAAGATTTATCTGTTGAAAGTTGAAGTTCTTTTGTTCAAAAGGGGCGCACTTCTTCTTTTAAATTATCAGAATTTAAATCTGATTTGCAGCCAGAAGTCTTTTTCTGAGGTTTGATGTTCAGTCAAGTTGATTCGCCATTCTTCTGTCCTTTCATCTTAGCAAAAGTTCTGGCTAAAATTTTAACTTCATCCATTTACTTTCAGCTTGCTTTTTCACAGCAATTTAATTATTTAACCAGCTGAAAGTAAATTTTCGAGCCTAAGGCATGAGAATAAATTAATTTAAAAAGTCTCCATATTAATGTTAATTTTCTGACTGTAGGTTGATGACCATTGTGGGCGAATCATCAAAGAGACCGGCAAAAATGAAGTTCGCCAACAAAGGTGCCCAGCGGGAAACTAAAATCAATTCAAAATGGAAGAATGTCGTAGACACCGATCTCGGACATGTCGACTTCGATGAGTTCAAAAGAAGAGTATATGGACAGAATGGACTGCCAACACCAATAGCCAGGCGGATGATCAGAAACGGAATTTTCCAGGCTGTTGGATTCCCGCCTGCAATTGATTGTGTAGAATTGATGGTGGAATGTGCTATCCACTATGATGCTCAAAAGAGGCAGATCATTGCACCGGATGGCAGAATTCTGGCACACTTAGGCGAGGTGGCAATCCAAGAAACCTTCGGCATCCTAGAGCATTCACGGACGGTCTATAAGACCAAAGAGGAGGCCAAGAGGTTATATGACAGCCAACCGGACTTATGCACTACAACTGTTAACAAGGCATGGTTGGACAAGCCTAAGCCATCAATAAAGAAGATGCCCAAAAGACCTCGCCGGACAGATTTCAAAGAAGATTTTGGAGACATCATCCTGATGCTGAACAGAATAGCTGGCAACCCGCAGGGTGCATTTTTTGAGAGCTGGATGTACTACTTCATAGATGAGATCACTTCTGGCGTGAAAATGTTCAATTGGTCACGGATGATAAGTGACAATCTCCACGAGCAATTGATCAATCTGGAAGAGACTAAGTCTTTTCATATGAGCTCGTATGTTGTCTACTTGTTGGCCAGATCATATAAGTATCTAGGACTAACTTGCAAGGGAAAAGTTGGCAGCGGAGAAAACGAACTCAAACCTTACGATTGTTACCCGCAACTCCAGTTGAAGGAGAAGTCTCATTTCAGAAGGGCACATGATGCATTCTTAATGCATATCACCAGAACACTTCAAGGGGGAATACATCAGAGGTTGAGTCATGAGGCGAAGAGTCTAATCAGTAAATATGGGTCCTGGTTCATCCAATTCCCAAAATTTACGTATATCAGGATCCAAGGGTTTACTGGAAACCCCTATAAGGCACTAGAGGAATATCAGAACATTCAGAGGCCAACCAAGAAGGCATCTATTACATTCCCATTGTTCATCGGGAATATGTTGGAATCTTGTCCATCCTCACAGGCAGCTGAGAGTGCTAGATTAGAAATCCAATGGTACCCATTTACAGCCTACAAGTCCAGGGTCAACTTTGACCCACATCATAATATTCGGGCAATAGAGGGGAGAAGGTACAAGCACAGAGTGGAACTGGAAGACTTTTGGGCTGACGCCGCCGATGAATACGAAGTCAGGAGGAGACTATGGTCCAGAATGTCACTAGACTTCATGAGGACAATTGAGTTCTGTCGGGTACCTAATCAACTACAAGATGATGGGAATTATATCCAGCCACGTTTCGAGGAGAGTCGACCTCTTCCTCCCGTGAGATGGTCAGAACCTGAGCATGCGGACTTAGCAACACTAATGAGGCCAATAGTCAAGTACTCTCAGTGGTGGGTTGACCGTCAGGTCCAAGAAATGAGGCAGAGAAGAATAACGCTCACGTATGATTTACTGAGCGAATCAGAATTATATTCTTCCAAAGCTGATGCATCTCATTAGGGTCCGACCGAGATTGGAGAGAAAAGGAAAGAAATAGCGCCAAGTACAAAACCTGTTCAGAAGAAACATAAGGGAGAACCATCTCGTTCAGCAGCATCCTGGAATATTGACGAGCTAATGGCTACCATAGATGAGTCCTTGGTGGAAATAATTGTACCTCCTACAGTTCAGGAAGAGAACGATGAACCTATTCAGCCGGATGATGAGGAGCCCTTGTCACCTATAGGCACAGAAATACTTGGTTCAGACAATGAGATAGAAGTTCGGAATAATGACTTCGAGGAGGGAATGATTTCCGCTCTCAGGGAGGTTGTGGATGTTTCGAATGAGGAAGAGGTTCAGGTAGAAGATGGAATCGAGCAGCCAACTATTCCAGATTGGCTGATAGAAAGGATGAAGATTCAATCACCTGCAGAAGCCCAAGAGGAGGATGATACTGCAGTTTTCTTGGCTAGGTTGGAGCAAGTTGCAGTCAAAAAGCCCGCCAAGAAATTCTCTACTATTCAAAGGGACGAGACAGGCAGCCGTTCAGTACACATTGCAGTACCCACAGTGGACAAGCCACAGGATGAGATTACTCCTCAAGAGTATGCCATAACCACTGTAGATCTTGGCCCAACCTCAAAAGGCCAAGACATGGAGGAATTAGATAATTCCGTCTCGACCATCAAAGCGAGATTGGAAAAAGAAGTGGCTAAGAAGAAAGAGTATAAAAAGGAGGTTGAATGCCTTAAGGAGTACATACAGCATTTGACCCAGCCACTTGATCAGGGTAATGTGGCAGCTCCTCTCCTCAATTCATCGCAGGAAGTGACCAAGGATGTAGAGCACGAAATGGTTACGCCCAGGGAGGCTCAAGACTGGATGGTGAGCGAAGGCACGGAAGCAACCTCATTCATGGAAAAACTAGCACTTGCCTATGGGTGAACCTCTTCTTTTCTTTCCAGACTTATGGATATGGCAGAGACATGGGAATGCATTCCAGACATGCAGGAGAGGCTTATTCCAAGCCTTACGATTTTGAAAGGCACTCCAAGAGAGGAGTTGGTTAATAGAAGGGTGATTGCTGTAGGAGCAACATATGATTTCCATCATTGGTTTTGGGCAGTGACCATACGAGAAGAAGTTTTGGAGAAGGCAAAAGTGGATGGGCTTGGAATTGAAGAGCGGGTCAAAGAAATCCAGGAAGAGGATTTATATGACAGCCGCAAAAGTGTTCGACCGTGAGATTGTCCGGGAGAACGACATGCAGCTAGAGAGATTGAAACGTAAAGTTCGAGAGACTTTCTTCTCGGCCACTGGACCATTTCTGAGACAAGATTTTGCGAGAGTGGCAAGACTCTCAGCCATCCGAAATGATTTTGGGAAACAGGAGGAAGATTGGGAAAATACTTTTCCCAAATGTGCTGAGAAGTTGGACGAACTAGAATTCCGGATTAGCATGCTGCCACCTGTCACGATGGAGGAGGTCACCGCAGTAGTGTCCAGATTCATCGAACGCAATGCTGCTCAGAAGGATAAGGACGCCTCTCCTAGATAATAGCTGCAACTGCCACTTTACTGATTGATTACTAGTTGATAACTCATGTTATTTTGGGAAACCCTAATTAGGGTTGGGTTGTAATAATCTTGGCCGTTGATATTGTTTTAATCTCGGCCCTTCATTTGATTTCTGAAACTCTATATAAACCGGTGCTCTCTCACTTTCATTTGTGTGGAGACAGAGTATGAGATTGTTGCATTGAGACTATTTCGAATAATAAAAGCTCTTATGCATGATTTGCTTTGAATAACTTTTATTGTCAAATAGTAAGCAAGGTTGCATATCTTCTTCCGCCATAGATTAAAGTTAGAATTAGATTAAGTAGAATTTTCTTTGAAAGTTGGTTAAGTGAATGAGAGATTGATCGTATTGATTCAATGGTGAAGTACTGCTCATACTTTCTTTGAATGGATGATTTGCATTCGATGCGTAAAGTTAGCCTGAGCTCATAATTGTGGAAACTTAACTTCAGCCTCATTCGAGGTTTGAAAATTATTATCACACCCCTTGAAGATTGCACCCATTTTGCGTATGTTGTCCAGCAGGAGGCGAAACAAAGTGTGGTTTATTCCCTTCACCGAGTCTTTACTGTCTCTTAAGTTCTTAGGCATAGAATAGACCTCCTAAACCCTTATCCTTTTTGCTATTTTTTAAGTTCCACATTGAAGTCCTGATTAGAGAAGCCTTTTAATTATAAATCCGCCTAAGTCCCAAACTTGTGAAAAGTTCTTTAACGTAAGTCCCCTTGTTTATTACCAGCAAATCACAACGCCCATTGAGCTTATCCACATGTCGAGACCCGACAAAAGAAACCTTGGAATCGCCATATGATCTTCTCGCAATCTTAGCATACGCGGTGGTTTTTCAAGAGAGGATAGAGTGTCTCTGGACATTTTATTCTGTGTGTTCGGTGGATGATAAAACGTACACCAACACCTAGGATTTGAAACTTTCTTGAAAAAAGCTGTGATATGGGTTTTCTTCAGAAGACTGATTGGAGAGGGCCCAGATGATTGAAAACTGAATGCACTGAGGATTTCACTGACATGCAAAATAAAAGCAGCTGCTGCAACTTGATGAAGTTCTTGAAAAATTCTTTAGAAGAACGAAGTAAAAAGACCCAAATGACTGGAAATTTGAAAACCTTGGCCTTCTCCTTGAAAAACTTGATCTTCTGGATGAAAAACTTGAAAAAAAAGCAAGGGTTTATGTTGCTAATCTGAAAAATCTGATGAAAAACCAGCAAATATGAATACTTGGATCATAAAAATTCTTCAAACTTGCTGCTCCAACTTTCTCCTCTGGATGCTATATGCAAAAATAATGAAAATTACATGAAAGAAAGATGTTAAATAGACTTAGGGTTTTGTTTTTACTTTTCTTTCTTTTGCTTTTATTTCCAAAACCCTAAAATCTCAATTCCTTGAACTTGGACGCCATCTTCCTTCTCTTGCAATTTTGAAACTTTTGAAAATCTCAAAAAAATTTCTAAGGCATGAGAAGTTGGGCGCCCTTTTTCACCAGGGGCGCCCACTTTAAGCAGAGTTAGTCAAATTTTTGGCATTTTCAACTTTCCATCATTTTGACCCCCTAATTCGCCTCTGATTTCCGGTTTGCACGCTGATCCGACAGGTGAGCTGAGGGATTCATTGCAGAGCTTGACTGATTCTGAAAAGGTTGTTCCAAAGGCGTCTCTAGCTTAAAACTTCATCTCGACCTCCGAATTTATGGAAGCCTTTTCCTTCTAGGGGCGCCCATTTTACCTAGAGTTAGCCATTTTCATGATCTTCAAATTTCTTCATTGACTCCTCTTCTACAGATAATCTCATTGAATCTGGAGCTCCAGGCGCCGGATTGTTTGCCTATTGTGCTCATCACGAAACTGACGAGATATGAGGAGGGGTCTTCTGGGATGAACTCTGTCAAACAATAAATTCTAAACCCTCAAAAGCTTGGGCGCCCATCTTGGTTGGGGGCGCCCATGTTCACCAGACTTAGTTTATTTTTCACCTTTTTTACCTTGCTTTTGAACTTTGAAATTTAGCTCTTGCCAGACCCTCTGTTCAGCTCCTTGTATCTTGCGACTGTGACCTCCGATAAACGTGCTGGATATCTCGTTGGAGAGCTGAATCGACTGCGAAGAGATCATATTAGAGCTTTGTTTCCAGATTCATCTGTTTAGCCCCTTGAAAACTTGGGCGCCCTTCTTCACCTGGGGCGCTCAAACCTTCCAGACTTAATCAAATTTCATTTGATTTTCTTCAGAGTTTGAAACCTTCATTCTGTATCTTTGACTTCGATCTAAATTTGCTCGAAGACGACCAGTTGAATGACCTGACGAAGACAGGCGTGTCGAAGCTGGCTGAACACTGAAGAGATCGAGCATATTTTCCAACCCTAACTGTTGAGTTAGGTGCCTCAAAAAGTTGGGCACCCTTCTTCACCAAGGGCACCCACTTTATCCAGACTTAGTCAAATTTTAATAATCTTCATTCTTTTCATTTTGACATCACCGCTTGATACTTCCCGCTCAACAATTCTGGATGACTGGGGTAATCGATGACTCAGATCGCTGAATTCGCTAAGTCGGGTGTAATAAATCGGCAAATTGGCTGGAAGAGAGTAAACCCCGATTCTATCATTTGCGCCCCAAAAGATAATAGCCTTTCTTACCCTGGGGTTTCCAAGTTTGCGCTGTTAGAAATTTTTATCATTTTTCAATTTCGCTCTGCTCGCTCTCATGAACTCACCTTCCGTCAGATGCTAAGGAATGTTGAATCGACACCTAGTAGCCAACACCTCCACCTGGACACCTTGAGTTCTAATATGCTTTGAAAAAGCGCATTAGACCCAATTAGGGCAAACCGATATTTGAGATTCCTCGACCGTACCAAATTATTATGGACTTGTTTTGAACCAATCAAAATCAGTTTGGACCTAATGGACCAACTTCTTCTATTTTAGAAAGTTTTGCTGCAAGATCCATTTCCAAAGAAACCCGTAAAACCCATAAAAAGTTACTAAATTTAGAAAATTTCTAAAAATAGCAGTTTTCCTAAAATAGGGATGAAAAACTGAGATCTGGGTTTTGTAGGTTAAGCTGCTCTGAGCAGACCCAGATTGTCAGAATTTGAAAATTTTACATTTTAACCCCCCATGCAAGATGTACACACCCAAATTTTGACCTTTTTGACTGATTTAACAAGACTTTTACTCATTTCTTCTAAATGTCTAAATGTAACAAAAATTTTAATTTTGGGGTACAACATTGGCTCTGTTTGGGGACCATGGCAGATACTTACGGCATAGGAGAACCATAGAAACTCTGGAGTTTTTGAGCTTAGACCAGTGCCTTGTCCATTGGGTATCGGAGTCAGCATCATTTCCTAATCACCTATTTTGCAAGACTTCCCTTAGTCACCTAAAAACCGGACTTCCTAGAAATCACCTAATAGTTGGACTTCCCAATTAATCACCTAAAACAAGACTCCTAATCACCTAAAACACAACAGGACTGTTACGGAAAGGGGAAACACAACATAACGAAAACATCACGGAAAGCGGAAATACACAAATAACATGTCAATAAAGGTTAGTAAGAAACTGCCATACATACCTGAGGAAATTCCAGCAGCTGATCCTGCAGCCACCAGAGATAATTTGGTTTCCTGACTACCTCGCAATACCTTTCCCACCCCATTTGCTATTGATGCACCTATTTCAACACTTGGTCCCTCTGGACCTAGTGAGTTGCCTGTACCAAGGGTGACGGTAGCAGCTGCGGTCTTTAGAAATGACCTGAAAGATGCCTTAATATCAGACATGTGAATCCCTGCCGAAGAACTTTCAAGGCTATTTCTTAGTGTATTCAAAATAGAAACTACTACACCTCCACAAGCTGGTGTAAATAGAATAATTTTCCACTTTCGTTCAAGAGTCTGATCTCGCAACCATGAGGCACCTGAAGAAGGAATTCCATCCCAAAAGAAGTCACGTATTTCATGGACCTGAAAAAGAATGAAACATAAAATGACTTCAGAATTTGACCTCTGTCAATTTGACAAATATTAGCTTAAGAAGACAATGCTGCATAATTTACAATTAACCATGAAACCTCTTAATCTACAGATTCAAATGCAAAAAGGAGCTCAGAAATTTCATTAAACTTCCTTCTCAGTTCATATTGATAGCTAAGTTCAGAAAGAAAAGTCATATGTTTTCAGCAGGACTATATGGCCAATACTAGTAGATATGCAATTTATATGCTGACAGCCAATTCACCATGAATGCTCACTTTTATAAGTTTAAATTTCAATATATAATTTCTTTTTAATATGAAATTCATCATATCACAAGAATGAAATCAAATTGAAACAAAAACTTGAAAAATTTAAAGCATTACCCCTGCAATTCTTCCCTGTTAGTGTCTATTCCATGAGGGAACACTATCGTTTGCTCATGGTAAAGATAGAATCCAACTCAGCATAATTTGTAAGCATGTATTCTAGAGTCTTTTGTGACTAAATAACTGTATTGTTACTTTTCTCCATTAGTTATTTAAGTGTTAGAAGCGGATTTAGTGGATTAAATATTAGAATAAAGATAACGTACAAGCTACAATATTATTAAAATGGATGTGAATAACCAATGCAAAAGATAATATGTGATAGTTTATTAAGAAATTCCAAAATAGATAGTTAACATGATAAATTGAATACACATCCTTATAACTCATATACATTAACACCAAAATCATATATATATACTATTCTCAATATAATTTAGAATCAATGGTTTTAATACTTATCTAAATAATAACACTTGGAAAAGCCACTCTCACCCTAGGAAGAAGTCAGTGGTATTGGCTTTTGCCATGGAGCAATCTGGGAGAAATAAGTGAATTTTGCCGCTCTACACGAGTGTAGGTTCCATTGGAACAATGCTCAACACCGTGCAATACCCATGCCCTGGCCAGGACTGTCCTAAGTGCACCTTTGCACCCCAGGTTGGACACACACATAAGATGTGCCCCCTTCTCCGTCTTGTCCATAACTCACCAACCACTTCCTTTTTCCTTGAATGTTCTCCATGCCTTTTCCAAGTCTCTCATGAATTCCTTATATATCCTTTTAAGGGGTGGTTTCCAAACCATCACACCCTTTCACAAATGATGCCTTTAATTATTATTTAATAAATATAATTATTTCTCCCTTTTTAAAAGAGTTTTTATGTATCTTCTTTATTAACCTCTCTTTTAACCAAAGGAACATAATATCCTTTATTTTTCTATCTCTCTTTTAATTCTAAAGGGTTATTTCATAGTTTTCTCTTCTCTTGGGGAAAAAGTCACATAACAATAACAATGATGCTAGATTTGTTTCATATGTGAGTACATGAACAAACGTGTTGATTAATATGTTTTTGCAAGAGAAACCAAAACGGTTGAGGGCCAAGGATCACCTGTAACACCAATTACCTTCCACACATGAGAGAAGCAATGATTATGCTATATTTTCCAAAAATGGTACAATCCATATAAGATAGATTTCATTACTTAACAATGAAAAACCCTTGTATATATAGGCAAGGGTGAGTGTGATGAGCCCTGCTGGCTCTCAACTCAAACCCCAGTATTTTCTTAAGTCTTAATGTGTTATTTTAGTTTTTTAGAGAAAGTTTATAGACAGAAGAGAAGGGGCGCATCATATAAATTGCTCATAAAATGTAAATCTGAGCTAATTTCTTCAGAATGAAAGTGTAGAAGATATTATTTAACTGAAACAATTAGATCACAAATGATATGCATACCCGAAAGCTTCCAGATTATTTATTTAAGAAAGTAGTCCAGTTCGCCAGCCAAGATGGTGAAAAACTAACAAAATCCGGTGTAGGAAGCTACAGAATGCAAAATCCAGCCTGAAAACTGTGGCAGATGATAAGTACAAGCCAGACGCCAAAGGAGATGAAGAGAAACCCTCAGAAAGGAAAGCGTTTCTCTTAGAAAGTCTAAATGCCCTTGCACAAAGAGCCACGCACTTCAATGCAAAAAGCCAGAATTCCCACTCAGAAGGTACGGCCATGAAGTAGAGTGTCTGCCAGATGAAAGGAAGACACCATCTCTCAAAACCCTCCTGAAAATTGATAAAGGAACTCAATAGAAACACAGATCAAGCTCAATAGAACTTCTGAATGAAGCTCTCACCAATGCACTAATTCGACTGGTCTCACAGTCTCAAAAATGCTCAACATTGAAGAGATACCGTTCTCCAATGGAAGATTGCTCAAAACCCTTATCACAGGTAAAAGCACAAAAGGAAACCCAAGGGCAAGTTGAAATAATCAAGAATGTTGTTCTCATTGCCCAAAAATGCCTTATATCAAAAAGGCACGCATTTCCAAGAAGATATGCCCTTTTTTATCATTTAAAACTTTTAAAATATTATTAAGTCCTTTTCAATAGTTATGAACTTAATATTTGGCGCCCACTTAAATGATTAAGTGATTTAATTTTAAATCACCCTTTTTATGAATATTTAAGTGATATAAAAGGGATAAAGTCAATTTGACTTTATAAAATAATAAAAAGTTAATTAATAACTTAAATCACTTAAATAAGCATAACTTCCTCAAATCTCCATAGAATTTTGTGCCGTCAGAAGCTGTCAACTCCTGAATTGCCAAGGCCTGCAGTGAGCCAATCCCTGAACTCTGAAAATGAGAACGACCAAGCTCTCAAATAATGCCACTGACCCTCTAACCCAAACTGTTAGCCTACAAGAGTCTGAATAACAGGCTAACCACCATCAAACATGATCATGCCGAAAAGGGGACATTACAGTCCGCCCTCCCGGAAATTGCTTGTCCGCAAGCAATCTCAACAACAAAGAATCAACCACTCCACCAGGATCCCAAGGATAGTACCGTGAAATGTCCCTACTGTCATCAACTGTCTCTTGTAACTCCCAAATCTGATCAGCTGGATCATCATGCTGTACCCTGTCAATCTCAACACCATTTGTCACAGGAGAGAGGATCTCATAAGAAAGCAAATCAAATCGCTAACAACACTTGCTCCCTATAACTGCACGAGATATGCTATCATCCAACATGTCTAACACGTGCATACCAAAATTGTGCATCCGAAACAGGTCATGTACATGATGACTGAAAGTGAAACTGTGTAGATTCCTGACCATGTACACACTGGGAATCTCCTCAACGAGCTCTGTCTGAAATCCCGATGCACTGACGGAATCTCCGATACTATGATCAAAGCTCACCCCTAAATTAGGGTCAAGAGTAGAATCAGTATCCACCTCAAAGAGCGGATTATCACAAGAAAATGTAGCATCCGCCTCATAAAGAGGATTGTGTACTAACTGAGCCTCATAACTATACTGATCCCAATCAAACACCTCTGATCCCATGGAACTAGAAGCAAAATGATAATCCTCCTGAATCATCTCATGCTCCTCCTCCTCTAGAATCTCCTGTTCTATCTTCTCACTTTTTGCATTGACGAGAATGATAGATCGCATACTCCCCTCCTTAAAACCAACTTGCTGGTCCGTTAAATCGGCAATGTCATCACCCTCATAAAACCACTCCATTTGTCTATTTGAACCCTTAGGCTTAAGAGGACAATTGTGATTTTGGTCATAAGGAGCTTTGCAATAGAAACATAGCTTCCTCCTACGCAAATCATTTAATGTCTCTCGGTCCAAAGGAGCTGCAAACTTCCTTTTTTCATCAATCTTTTCTGATTCCTTAGGTTTTGATTTGCTATCACTATAGGATGAAGATGCTTCTGCATTTGAAGTGAACTTACCATGTGAAGCTCTAAGTTCCATGCTATGAGCTTTTCTCATAGCTTCATGCAGGGTAGGTGGATCGAATGCCTTGATTCAACCTTTCATTGGCTCATGGAAACCACCTACAAATAGAATGACAAGTCTCCTCTCTGAGATTCCGGTAACCATAACCGAGAGTTTCTGAAACTCACCAATATAAGACTCCAAACTACCCAACTGCTTTAGCTGAGCAAGGTCTCTGAAGAATAGCTAGGGATCACGTCTATCAAACCTCTCTACCAGTCTATTAATAAAGTCCTGGTATGAGGTAATCCTATCATGGTGTAGTGTAGCCATGCCATGAATCCACCAGTCATGTGCTACGCCATCAAGGTGGAGAGCTGCAAATTGTATAGCATCTTCCTCTGGCATAGGACGTAGTGTCAGGAATGTATCCAACTTACACACCCAGGCACGTGCTGTAACTCTACCACTACCATCATAGTGAACTAAGGTTATTTTGTTGGTAACCTGTCTGAGATCACTTTGCTTGTTTCTAGGCCTCTTGTCATTCCTGTTACGGTTATACTCTCTCTTCTGGCTCATGAATCGATCGAAGTTAAGGTGATCCTTAACTCTTGGAGGCAATGCATCCCATTCATCATGCATAGCCATGATGTTATCTGCAAAGGTAATTTCACCACCCTGTTCAACCTCTTCCTCTTCATCAGCATCATTTCTGATAAAAGTAGGACATGTAGCTCTCTCAAAGGTGCGTGCTGCAGCAATAATTCTGTGAGGTTCTCTATGAATACTGCCTTCCTGATCTCAATCCTGATTCTGACCTCTATGAAGTGTCAAATTTTGAACATTTGTGCTCAGTTGCTAGAGGATATTTGCCACCTATTCTTGGCCTGCCACCATGCCTCTGAGTACATCTCTAGCTTCTTTGTCCTCTTCATCAAGAGGATTCCTACGAGAACCTTCAGCTTCCCTGTCAGCCATGTTATCAAAGCCTAATTCTTCTTCCTGTTCGTCAAACAAAAATGCTGAAAAAGGTTCAAAAGTACTTCTCTGCAAACCTGGACCCCTGCGTGAGTAGTACCTATCAAACCTATTCTAATGAGGCCGCATAGAGACTGCTAACACTTTAGGCTGGCAAGATCAGTGCTCTGATACCACTTTGATGAGCCCTGCTAGCTCTCAACTCAAACCCCAGTATTTTCTTAAGTCTTAATGTGTTATTTTAGTTTTTTAGAGAAAGTTTATAGACAGAAGAGAAGGGGTGCATCATATAAATTGCTCATAAAATAAATCTGAGCTAATTTCTTCATAATGAAAGTGCAGAAGATATTATTTAACTGAAACAATTAGATCACAAATGATACGCATACCCGAAAGCTTACAGATTATTTATTTAAGAAAGTAGTCCAGTTCGCCAGCCAAGATGGTGAAAAACTAACAAAATCCGGTGTAGGAAGCTACAGAATGCAAAATCCAGCCTGAAAACTGTGGCAGATGATAAGTACAAGCCAGACGCCAAAGGAGATGAAGAGAAACCCTCAGAAAGGAAAGTGTTTCTCTTAGAAAGTCCAAACGCCCTTGCACAAAGAGCCACGCACTTCAATGCAAAAAGCCAGAATTCCCACTCAGAAGGTACGGCCATGAAGTAGAGTGTCTGCTAGATGAAAGGAAGACGCCATCTCTCAAAACCCTCCTGAAAACTGATAAAGGAACTCAATAGAAACACAGATCAAGCTCAATAGAACTTCTGAATGAAGCTCTCACCAATGCACTAATTCGACTGGTCTCTCACAGTCTCAAAAATACTCAACATTGAAGAGATATCGTTCTCCAATGGAAGATTGCTCAAAACCCTGATCACAGGTAAAAGCACAGAAGGAAACCCAAGGGCAAGTTGAAATAATCAAGAATGTTGTTCTCATTGCCCAAAAATGCCTTATATAAAAAAGGCACACATTTCCAAGAAGATACTCCCTTTTTCATCATTTAAAACTTTTAAAATATTATTAAGTCCTTTTCAATAGTTATGAACTTAATATTTGGCGCCCACTTAAATGATTAAGTGATTTAATTTTAAATCACCCTTTTTATGAATGTTTAAGTGATATAAAAGGGATAAAGTCAATTTGACTTTATAAAATAATAATAACTTAATTAATAACTTAAATCACTTAAATAAGCATAACTTCCTCAAATCTCCATAGAATTTTGTGCCGTCAAAAGCTGTCAACTCCTGAACTGCCAAGGCCTGCAGTGAGCCAATCCCTGAACTCTAAAAATGAGAATGACCAAGCTCTCAAATAATGCCACTGACCCTCTAACCCAAACTGTTAGCCTACGAGAGTCTGAGTAATAAGCTAACCACCATCAAACATGATCATGCCGAAAAGGGGACATTACAGTGAGGCAAAAGACAACATATGATTATGACATGTGTCTTAATCTTATGAATTGAGACACAAAAAGTAAATTCTCACCTGTAACACCAATTACCTTCCACACATGAGAGAAGCAATGATTATGCTATATTTGCCAAAAATGATACAATCCATACAAGATAGATTTCATTACTTGACAATGAAAAACCCTTGTATGTATAGGCAAGGGTGAGGCAAAAGACAACATACGATTATGACATGTGTCTTAATCTTATGAATTGAGACACAAAAATCAAATTCCCTAAGTAAACTAACAACTGCGAAAAGGGCTATAAAAGGAAATTAGATAGCTAGTAAATTCCATTCACACTAATGTGCAAAGATGGATCCCAACAAGGTCTAATGAAGTATCCATGTACAAAAGAATCCCTCACAAATAGAGAATTGGAAAAAAACCTATAAGAAAAAACTCATCCCCAAAAGAAAGAAAATGAAAAAGAAGTGGAAGGAAGGAGGACTCAAAATGATCCCTCAAAGATAACTTCACCAATGTACAAAAGATGCTCTTTGAAGTATGAGAAGGATAAAACCCATGTGAGAAAAAGTTCCCCCCATAAGAGAGAAGAGAAGAGACCATGCAACCCCCCCAATGTGTAGTTTGGTATCCCTGAAGATGGTCCCAGATTGCCAAACAACATTTTTCCTTTCTCCCCTTAGGAAGAAACAAAGTCAGAGGTGTATGCATGAAATCTCCCATCCTTGAAAGGAATATGAGAGAAGAAAACTCAAAATTTAAGATGTATCCAGAAGTTGCTCAAGTGTCACCATGTCAATGCCAAGAGGTACCACAGCCAAATCAAGAACTCCAAGCCTAACCAATGAAAAAGGTGGAAAGCTAGAACCATGTGGTAACTAATGAAGAATAAGATTCAAAGGTGATGATAAATCCTCTATATGTTGCTTCAAAGTACCCATCTGCATGAGCTCATTTTGCTCCCTGGGTAGTGAGGTAGAAAAAATTATCAAGTGAAGACATAGTCCATGCAATTTTAGGAGCATCCTTAGTAAGCATGAAATGTAGAAACCAGAACTAAATAAAGCAATAGCAAGTTTTGCAAGCATGAAAATAATCAATGGGAGTCGTGTCTCAATATCACACTATTTCAATTGCAATCTTAGTGTTTTTAGCTTGGCATATAAACCTTAGATGGTGTCAAAATCAATAGATTTCAAACTAATAAGGTCATTCTCCAACTATTAACCTCTCAAAGCATCCTGCTTCCCAAACAAACCCTCAAATGCAATCCAAATCTGATTAGGTGATGTCACAAAGGCAATGTGAAAGTGAAGATCAGAAGAAATTGACATGCACAATGTTCCATAGGCTTTATCACACCTATTTTACCACTTCGAATATTTTGTAAAAGCATAGGTTCACGTACTCATAGTGATTTGGTATAATCCTGACCGTCTCAAGTAGATCTCCATTTTGGATTTCCATACATAATAGTTGTATGGAGTAAGACAAGAAACTGAACTTTGATCCATGATGCAAAACGCAAGTAGTTCAAGGAAAAACAAAACACTACTGTACACCAATTGTAACTAAAGCAATCAACCCCCTTTCCCAACAAGAAAAAATGACCACTTATATGCAATTTTTTCAAAATATGACCAAAATACAAAAGCTGACTTCAAACTGAAATAACAAGTATCTAGTGCAAAATTTAGAAAAACCAAGTTGATGGCTGCCAACTTCTTGGAAATGCATGCAATGTCCCCAATTTTTGAGTAGTCACCACAGAGTTTATTTAATTAATTAAATATTAATTTGTCCTAAAACAATATTTTGGACAATTATATTTAATTAATTAATTTATCGTTAAAGTGACTTTAATAAATGTGGTGCTCAAATATTTAATAAGTTTTTTTTTTTTTTTTTGCCAAAGAGCATATTGCTCATATATTATTATATTATATATAAAATAATGTGTACATATCAATTTGACAGGCTCTTCATACCTAGGTTTCCATTGAGTACATTTTCCCAAACAACAAAATTCAGACCCCTTTTAGCATATCCCAAGTCCCTCCTATTCAACTGATATAGATTGACAAAAAACACTGGATATATAACTGTTTGTCCCTTCAAAATCCATCTCAACTACCATTTTGAAATCATGATACCATATCTGCAAAACACAAAGCACATCGATAGCATAAAATCTTCCCTCCACTGACGCCACCCCTGGATGCTTGAGTGTGCAGCTTGTACTGATTTGTACCACCAATGCCACGTATAACTGCAACAATATCAGCGAGACCTATAATCATAAAAATGTGAGGATTGGCCTGACTGTTCATTATCAGCGAGACCTTATACACTGTCCCCTCGATGGACCAATATTTCTTTATGGCAGGGAGTTAAGTCTTCTATCGATGGGAGATGGTAACTTCGGCAAGAGTCTCATAGCTGTCTCTTCGACAGCCCGATACAAGTTACTTTACAAAGGAAAAATATTTAATAATGCGATGAAGTATAAAATGGAAGGAGGAAATGAATTAATGGTCTTGTGAATTTTATTATTAGAGCAATTTGGAGAGCTTTTGCTTTCAGGAAACTCAAGGATGAAAACCCTTGAGCTGGTGAGTAGGATGAAACCCCAATTCATTATTTGGGCGGATTCACTTCAAAGTTCACAATTGGGCTTCATTGTGAAAAATTTGTGAAGTCTTCTACGAAGACAAATTTCAGAGTTTCACTTGGTTTCCAATTGAAGGTTTTTAGAATAAATGTGCTCAAAAGGAATTTATAAGAGAAATTGTAGACACATTTTATTAATTAAATATTGTCATGTTTTGGGATGAACAAATATTATTATTTCTGTCTGAAGGGTCGAAACCATCCTTGGTTTGGAGTTAAACAATTGGTTACAAAGCAAAAAATAGTGACAATTATGATGATATTCAAAGGTTAGGTGCTTGCGCCTGTATATGTTATTGCTTGTTGTATTTATGCAACTATATTAACAGATATAGCACTACCTATCACTTAAAATTAATATAGCACTACCATATCACTTAAAATTTTTGCCAACTTCCACAATCGTCGAATGTTATGGGTGAGGATTTAGAGAAAAAGAAGATAGCATACCATGAGTCTATATCCCATTAGAAGGGGTCAATGGTGTCAAATTAAGATTACAATGAAGGTCACCACCCGATGTGTGTGACTGGAAGTCACGCATGGAATGAATCGGTTTCCTCTTAGCAAGTGCTAATCGCTGTTGTAGGAAACACCACTGGTCTTGGAGAAATAAGGATAAAATTGACCATTCAACCTTTGGAGATAGATGCATATTCATACAAAATTTCAGAGCCACACGATGCCAATGAGAGAGTTGCATATAATATATGAACTAGACGCGGCAGTTGAATGTGTTGCATTTCATCAAGTTTTTCGTATCAATAGGATTGAGGTCAAAGATTTTCTATATATGAAAATCGTTTGTGGAAATATATATTATATATATATATATAGCTGTTCAAAACCTGAAAAATATCTGACTAAATTTGGAAATTATGTGGTGGTAATGACTCTGTAAATTATTTAAATTCATAGAGAGTTTATTGGAGTTGGGTATTAAAACATGGGATGGATGCTATTGGAAAAGATTATTAAAATGAAGGTAGATTGAAAACACATTCAATTCTGAAATCTGTGAATAATTTGACAAAATGCTTGCATTGTCAAACTTGTCAAAATCGTAAAATTTTATCTACAATTGGAGAGGCTCTTATAGTGGTATCAAAGCCTAAATCTTGCCAGTTTGGAGGGTATGTACACCAGTGACAAAGAAGAACGATATGCTGAAAGAGAACAAAAATGAAAACAATTTCAATTTCCAAAACCATATCTAGAAGAGGACACATTTTCAATAGCATTAGCAGCTAAGCAGCCAATTAGAGTTGCACGGGGCAGTGGAAAAATGGTGGGTTCAAGTAGTGAGAGCCCTCAAGATAGGACTGAAAGAAGAGAACCTATAGTGTTCAAAATATATTGAATGATTTAGCCAAGGGGCAGCAGAAAATGATGCAGTAATTCATGCAAACACAACAGCAGTTAATCACAACTATTGGCCAAATGTCCCTAGATATGAATTCTCTCGAGGTGAATCAAAATGAGACAAGTGAAGGTAGCAATGCAAGTAATGATATCCCACAAGGTGCCAGTACAAGTGGGTCACATTGTAATGTCCCTTCTCAAACCTGATCGTTCATGTGACCGCTTGGCCTTTTTCCGAACCCGGCAAGGAAGGTAAAATTAGGGTTTCTATTTTGAGGAGGTCATTGCTCGAGATGGATTCAATGGCGGATTCCCTTCTAGGTTTTCGAGGGTCGCAGCGGGTATGTTCATCTCGGCATTCAAAGCACTTGTTGAAATTCTACTATTTTAGTAAATTCTATTTTGGCAACTTTCCGTGATGAGTTCGCTCTCGCTGACTTCCTCGTCAGCTTGGTCGATGTTTGACTCCAAGATTGGCTTCGTGGCACTCTTCGGAGGGATAAGCTAAGTCATTTAATTAAAAAAAGTCACGTTTAAATATTATATTTTAACGATGACCATGGGCCTAGATTAATGACTTAAAGATGTTTTTAAAAAGGGGTCTTTGAGGGTGGCGCCCTCATTAAAAGAATATTTTAATTATTGCAAAGTCAAAGCAAGGATATGAAGGGCGAAATTATCAAAGCATGATATTTATTTAAAATATCAAATCTTAAGCCATAAAGGAGAAGTACGCCATCTTGAGGAGATTAGGGTTTCTGACCTAAAAGTGGATTTTAGGGTTTTGAGAAGTCAACTGAAGATTTATAAAAAGGAGTCTTGAGCATCATTTGGGGATCTTTTGGACGACTATACTGTTATGCTGCCGGATTGGCTCTGGGACTGCTTCGAGGAATGAAGGCCTCCTAGCTTGGGCATCACTTCGTGTTTGGAAGACAACATCTAGTGGTGAATCATTGTACTGTGAGTGCATTTAGTTTGAGCATTGTGTTTAGCTTCTTGCATTGTTAAATCTGTTTTGGGCATTTTAGTGTTTCAGCATTTTAGCATCATTTAATACAGCAGATTGCATGTTTTATTCATATCTTGAAAAATACAAAAATAGTCCTTCTGGGTATCGTCTCATTCTCTTTGTTTGTCAAGGGTAATCATATTCTCCAGTTTATAGATTTTCTAGTGCTTGCATTATTTTTAAAAGTGAAATCGCCTTTCTCAGCAAGGCCGTACCTTTTCAGCCTTCTTGGGATTCGTGCATTAAACATTCGTTGCATATTGAGTCTGGGTTAAGTTGCTGGGTTGGGCGCCATCATCATATTAGTCTTATGCATCTTAGTTTGGGCAATTTGAGTGAGTTATAAGGGAGATATGAGCATTTGAATCAATTCATAGGCTGCTGGTTTTAATTACAAAATACAGATTTGAGGAAAACAGAAAAAAACAGAATGTTAATTACAATCCTTGTAATGATTTGATGTGGCTTCTTGAACTCAGCCAAGAGAGATATTATCGTATTGTAATGATTCATATTTCCAGCTCTAACATCTTGACAGGCGTATGATATGAAATTGTAAACTGACCAGTAGTACTGACAGTCATTCTTCAGCTTGTTAATTTGAATTTGTAATGCTCAATTTCATTTGAAGTTTGTAATAGATAGATCTCCGCCCTATGGTAGCTACTTTCCCATCTTGGGTCAGCAAGCACATTCTGGGTGTCGAGTAGTTTCATCTTTCAGCATTTCTTTCTAGCATTGCTTTTGTAATTCACTCCGTCATATGGTCGCCCCTCACTCCGCATTGGATTGGGTAGCACATACTTGACGTTGAGTTCTTTCCTGCAATTAGAATAGAAGATCCTCTGACCAATGCTCGCCATCATCGGCGCCATTCTGGTTAGAGTTGCTTTCTTGCACGTTTTGGTTTTCTCCTCTAACCTTAACGGGTACACTGTTTGTAATCTGCAATTTGAAAAAGTAAAAAAAAGTGAAAAAATTTTGGCTCGGAATATTGCAGTGGTATCAGAGCCACGCATCCTGCCATCCTGTGAAATCAGCCTTCTATGAGTGACAGAGAATAGAGGTATTTGGCAAGAGTATATAAGAGGGATACAGTTCAGACACAGTTTTATCAACCTCCAGAAGGTCAAACAGCTTCAGGGATTTTGAGGGCGAATTGGGAGCCTTCACAAGAAACAGAAATGGGGGATAATGAAAGAAATGAAAGGATTCTTGGTGGCGGTGAAAGAAGTTCTAGCAACAAAGATGACAGTGGAAAAGGAGGAGAGAGATCTACGAGTCCCGGGAAGGATTTTGGAAAAAAGATGGATGCCTTGATGGACATGGTATCTTTCATGATGGGGAGAATGGGACAGAATAATGTTCCACAGAACAACTCAGGCCACAGAGGGGAGCATAGTGCTTCCAACCAGCATGATGAGCATGCAGCCCGGACAGTGTCAGACAACACTTACATCTCTTCCAGACCATTCAAGCCCACTTTTTTAGTTCCTGTAGTCAATCAGCCAGAACCTGAAGAGAATGCTTCATGGGTGGAGCAGTTGAGGGTTGGCCGTACAGAGTATGACTCTCTACCTGTCGACATCAGGATGGACATGTCCTTCAATGATTTCATGGATCATAAGAGGAAGAACAAAGGGCAAGGAAGAAACTTTGATCAAAGAAGGCCATCAAATCAAGGAGACTTGTACCAAGCTGTCAACAAAGTTATACTTCCTCATTTTGATGGGAGTGATACAAGTTCAGCCCGAGCTTGGATTCAAAAGCTGGATAATTATCTAGCTCTCAGACCAATGGCGGAAGATGAAGCGATTAAGTTCGCTACGCTACACCTTGATGGGGTGGCGCACGAGTGGTGGTACCATGGCCTCGTCACTCTAGGCCATCGGTCTATCACAACATATGATGAGTTCACCACTAGGCTCATCGAAAGGTTTGAGAAAAAAGATCCTGAGATCCATTTCAGAGAGCTTGCTCAATTGAGACAGTATGGTACAGTTGAAGCTTACATCGCGGAGTTTCAGAGACTCTCAGTCATGGTGACTGGAATCACAGAAAGGAGATTGGTGATTCTTTTTAGTGAAGGGTTGACAGAACCCCTAAAAGGCTGGATTAAAGCCTTTGATCCTCCAACACTGCAAGAGGCCATGAAAAAGGCAAGAAACATGGAGTGGGCTGCTCCTAAGGCGAAATTTCAGTCAAACTCCCCTTTTCAGAAAAGGGATAAAGGAAAAAGGCCTCAGTATAAAAATAATTTGAGACCTCAGAACAAGGAGTTCAAGAATCGCAATCCCCATGTCACCAGGTTGGATCAAGAAACCTTGAATGAACTCAGAAGAAAGGGGTTGTGTTTTCGGTGTCAGGAAAAATGGTCTCAAGACCATGTTTGCCCTAAAGGGGTCAAGTTCAATCAGATTGAGTACTATTCTGCTGGGGAAAGTAGTTCTGATTTTTCCGACCAGCAATCTGATTTTGAAGGAAATGAAGTAGATAGAGCTCCAGAAGAATCCGGAGATGAGAGGGGAAGTGGTGGAGTTTTAGCTCAACTCTCCAGTTTTCAAAGAAATGAATCTTTTAAGGTTCGTGGGATGGTCAAAGGGCAGCGAATCGTTGCTTTGATCGATACTGGAGCAACTCATAACTTCATTGATGAAGTTGTGGTAGCCAAGAAGGGGCTGCAAACAGAGGAGTTCGAAGGATTCAAGGTCATGGTTGCCGATGGATTTCATATTACTTGCACCAAGAAAATATCTAACATGACCATGCAGTTGGGCAACTACGAAGTCAGGGATGACTTCTATGTAGTTCATATTGGGGATACTGATGCTGTTCTAGGCATTCAATGGCTGCGATCTCTTGGAGAGATCTCTTTGAATCTGCAGACTATGGAGTTGAAGTTCCAATCAGATGGAAGAAGATAGTTTTGAGAGGCATGTCCAATGGGGGTCCTCGAGTAGTGTCATTCAAAAGAATGGCAAAGCTGATCCGTCACGATCAAGCTGAGTGGGTTGTCGAATGCATGATACTTCCTGCTAGTCCTGTTGAGACTAAACGTGACCAACCTCCTGATATCCAGTCACTACTCACGAAGAAGAGCAAAGTCTTTGCAGATTTGCCTCCTGGACCACCACCTGAACGAGGTTCAGAACACATCATAGAGCTCAAAGAAGGAGCCAAACCGGTGATCACAACTCCATATCGGTATCCGAAGAGGCAAAAGGATGAGATCGAGAAGAATATTCGGGAACTTTTGGAGATGGGTTTCATATGCCCAAGCAAGAGCCCATTTGCATCTGCAGTGGTTCTTGTGAAAAAGAAGGATGGTACCATGCGCATGTGCGTGGACTATCGTGCTTTGAACCAAAGCACCATAAAAAATAGATACCCCATTCCCAGGATAGATGAGCTCATTGATGAGCTACATGGGGCTAAGTTCTTTTCGAAGATTGATCTGAGGTCGGGTTACCATCAGATACGAATGAGGGGATCAGATGTGGAAAAGACAGCTTTCAGATGCCACTATGGCCATTTTGAATTCTTAGTCATGCCATTTGGGTTGACTAACGCTCCGGCTACCTTTCAGTCTTGCATGAACCGTGTCTTCCAGAATCAGTTACAAAGGTTTGTGCTGATATTTTTTGATGACATTCTGATCTACAGCAAGACTTGGGAGGATCACCTCAAGCACTTGGAGGAAGTGCTTAGTATCATGGAATCTGAGAGCTTATTTGCCAAAGCTTCCAAATGTGAATTTGGAATGGTGGAGTTACTATACCTTGGCCACATAATCAGTGCTGAGGGAGTGAAGGTAGATCCAGAAAAAATCAAAGCAGTAGTTGATTGGCCACCTCCTAAGAGCTTGACCCAGTTGAAAGGTTTTTTGGGTCTTTGTGGTTTTTATCGGAGATTCGTAAAGGGGTATTCACAGAATGCTGCTCCCCTTACTGATCTCACCAAAAAGGGAGCCTTTGCTTGGTCAGAAAAGGCTCAAATTGTTTTTGATAAATTCAAGAAGATCATGAGTTCATGCCCAGTCTTGGCTATCCCGGATTTCTCCAAGCCATTCGAGCTGCAATGTGATGCATCAGGTGAAGGAGGGGGGGCTGTCCTGATGCAAGACAAACACCCTATCGTGTTTGAAAGTAGAAAGTTACGGGGTGTTGAGAGGACATACTCAATCTATGATAAAGAAATGCTTGCTATTATGCATGCATTAGCCAAGTTCAGGCAGTACTTGGTGGGGAACAAATTCGTGGTTAAGACTGACCACAATAGCCTCAAGCATTTTATGCACCAAAAGGATCTAAATGAGAGGCAACAAAAATGGGTGAGTAAGCTTCAAGCTTACGACTTTGACATCGAATATGTCAAAGGGAAAAATAATGTCGTGGCCGATGCTCTCTCCAGAAGGCCTCATCTTAGCTCATTGTGTGAGCTTACTGCAGATTGGAGAGACATGTTGCTTGCTGATTATGCCAAAAATCAGTTTGCAACCAGCATTCTAGAAGGTACTTTCCATGATGAAAGGTACCAGGTGGTTGAGGGATTGATCCGTTATAAGGGAAGAATCTTTCTGGTGGCTGATTCTAAGCTCAAGAAGAAGATTCTTTTGAATTTTCATGACATTCCAGTTGCTGGTCACCAAGGTTTTTTCAAGACCTATAGGCAGATCCGAGAAAGGTTTTCTTGGAAAGGTTTGAAGAGAGAGGTTCAACGCTACATTCAGGAATGTCCTGTTTGTCAAGCAAATAAAAATGAGCATACATTGCCAGCCGGTTTGCTGCAACCACTTCCAATTCCCAATCAAAAATGGGAAAGCATTTCAATGGATTTCATCACTGGGTTGCCCAAGGCCCAAGGGAAGGATTGCATTTACGTGGTAGTTGACAGATTAACCAAGTTTGCTCATTTCTTTGCCATTACCAGCACTTTTTCTGTAGCCCAAGTTGCAGATTTGTTTTTTCGAGAAGTGTTTAGGCTGCATGGGTTGCCAAAGAATATTGTAAGTGATAGGGACAACAAGTTCCTAAGTACCTTTTGGCAGGAAGTTTTCAGAATGAGTGGTACTGTGCTCACTCCAAGCACGAGTTATCACCCCCAAACTGATGGGCAAACAGAAGTGGTGAACAAGTGGTTGGAAGGCTACTTGAGAAATTATGTGTCAGAACAACAGAAAGCTTGGGTCAAATGGCTGCATATAGGCGAGTACTGCTACAACTCTACCTTCCACATGTCGATTAAGATGTCTCCTTTCTTGGCACTTTATGGGTATGAAGCACCCAGCTTTGCAGATTTGGTGTTTGGTGACAGCAAGGCACTTTTAGCCAAGGATTTGTTGCAGCATAGTCAAGACATAATGAGATCCTTGAAGGATAATTTGCAGATTGCACAAAATCAGCAGAAGTTGTATGCTGATCAGAGGCGTGTAGAGCGTTCTTTTGAGGTTGGGGATATGGTCTATCTCCGTTTACAACCTTATAGACAGTCAACTCTCAAGAAGAGTGGAGCTGAGAAGCTCAAACCTCGCTTCTATGGACCATTTAGGGTCATCAGAAAGGTTGGGGCTGTAGCTTAAGAATTAGAGCTACCTTCAGATAGCAGAGTGCATAACGTCTTCCACGTGTCTCGCCTCAAGAAGGCACTTGGACACAATGTGGTTGCTTCTTCACAGTTGCCACCGTTGGATGAAGAAGGACAGTTGGTTCTGGTTCCCGAGGAGATACTTGATGTCAGAGAACGTTCCTTGAGGAATAGAACTATCAGAGAATGTTTGGTAAAGTGGAAGAACCTGCCTATGGAGGATGCAACTTGGGAAAGTGATGAGATATTGCAGCATCCTAGTTTGCGATTGCTTGAGTACGCTAATCTTTGGGGAGGCGGATCAGAATGTCCCCTTCTCAAACCCGACGTCTTAACGCTATCTTTCCTGAAACCGGCTAGTCTTTCCGAAGGTAAAATTAGGGTTTCCTATTTCTTTGAGGAGGTCATTGCTCGTATGCGGATTCAATGGCTGATTCCTTCTGGCTTTCGTGAGGGCTTCAGCTGGTATGTCTATCCTCAGATTCAGAAAGAGCACTTTTTGGAATTTACTATTTTTAGTAAATTCTATTTTTGGCAGCTTTCCAGATGAGTTCAGTTCGGTTGACTTCCTGCTTCAGTTTGGTCAGATGTTTGGCTCAGTATTGGCTTCAGGGCACCTCCGGAGGGATAAGCTAAGTCATTTAATTAAAAAGTCACGTTTAAATATTATATTTTAACGTTGACCATGGGCCTAGATTAATGACTTAAAGATGTTTTAAAAAGGGGGTCTTTGAGGGTGGCGCCCTCATTAAAAGAATATTTTAATTATTGCAAAG
>VDFB02386034.1:0-46563 GCA_007258455.2 Sequoia sempervirens | reverse complement strand
AACCCAATTATGCCACCCATAAAAGGACACATCACAAGAAGAAAGAAAATTGCACAATGAAACATGTGAATTGTCGAAAGAGAATGTTAATGTATGCCCCTACTTCAAAGTTACTGCTAACATCATTATTGTGAGAAATATGCTTTAAATTTTCTAAAGAAGGAGACATGAGAGATTATTAAGAAAGCCCTTTGAAACTATAGATCATGAATAAAGGGTTTCCTATAAAATGTAATGCTAAACATAGAAAGAAAAGTATGTCACATGCAAGCCAACTAAAGGAATGTCATCTACATCCCAAGGTTTCTCTTATATATACATGGAAGGAGGTCAACTAACCCAAATAGACAAAAATAAGTGTCATATGAGGACAAGACTACCTAGCCCCCTTGCCCCCACTTAGTGCAAGGCAAGGGTGAGCCAAGGTGATTGATAGAAAATAGTATTGTTCTAAGGAACTAGGTGCTTCAACACAAGGAAAGGCACCACAATCCTTAAGATGTTGAATTTTATTACTAAAAGTCATACATTCATTAGTATAATGACCATGAACTCTATGATATGCACAAAATGAACTTGTTACCATTTTTTCACCACAACTCAAATTGGAAGAGTTGATTAAATTAAGTTAATTTTAAAATTTTCAATTCATTTTTGCATTTGCTTAAACCATTGCATGTATTGGAGTTTGAAAGAATTGCTCAGTTAAAATGTGCAATGTGTTTCAGTTAAAGAGAGCATTCAGTTTTTCCATTTAATGTTTACAACATAGACAAGATTTCATGAGATACAATGAGTAATACTTTCATTGTGTATTGAGTTATTCATTCCATAATGTTTCATACATTTTACAAAAGAGAAGTACAAAATTGAACAAGATTGCACAAAATGGTATTTTCATATTCATTGGGATGAAAAAGAAAGATCAAGTTTCCCACACAAGCTATGGGAATAGCCAAGTCAATAGAACACAAGGAATGCATTATGCTACTAAAGGTAAAAGAAAGAAATGAACACATAAGAAGAAACATAGCCATCATTACCTAAAGTGTCTTCAAGCTGGAATCATTTTTTCTCATTCCTCAGTGTGCCTAGTCTCTGAGTGAACTTGCATGTTTGAGAAAGCTTTGTTAGAGCTCCAGTTATGAATCCTCCTATACGATCTATCAATAGTAATATAGTATATTTCTTGTGGTGCATTGAATCAGCTGAGAAAAATCAAAAGTGTGCAGAGGAACACAAAAAATGAGACATCAAAAGAACATTGAACTTATTTGTTTTTTCATATAACATGTTTGTTCCCTATGCAGGTATAGGAAATTCCATATTTTTGATCTATTTTGAATACATAATAGCATGTGGTGTGAAAATGGGCTCCCAGAAGGGTTGAGCTCAACATGTTGCCCCTTGACTTCAAGAGGGGCTTTGAGAAAAGAAATGCATTAACCATGTTCAAAATGAAACATCCAATCAAAGGACAAGTCCATAAAAAAAATGCAAGAAAATTTGATTCATTACCCATACATGACCATCAAATTTAAAATGCAAAGTGAAGATGATGATCATAGATGAGCAAGGAATCTTTTTGAAAATGTTACACATATGTAGAAAAAAATTAAATGCGCTATCTTTCATTAAATATCTATATTTGCATACAAATGGGTCATGTTCAAAGTGCTGCTACAACATTACATTATTGCAATATTTAATAAACATGATGTTCACATAGATAGGGAATCAAGTGATACATTGTCATGGAGTGATAGTGAACATGCATACACAATGCTAGTCTACAATCAAGAGTAGCAACTAAAGCAATCTAGAAGCTTCGAAACATCATCATCAAGTGTCACTTATTCCAAAATCTTCTATGCACTAAGGATTAAGACTCATATCAGATTTAGCTATCCAAGGGAAATAAAAATGCATGAAGAGTGCAAAGGAACTTTTTTTTTGTCAAGAAATGGAAGTACAAAGTGGTTACAAGTGAATTATTGAAGTCATAGCATGAAATGGAAAGGTTCATTATTAACTGTGGATATAATGCACAAAAGGTTTGAGTAAATGAAACATGGAACAACATCACTAAAGTGAAAAGAAACATGGAATAACATCACTGAAGTGAAATGAAACATGGAACTCAAGTTCAATTGCATTACATTGTTCTATATGAATGAAACTGTGGTAAAGAGTGAAAATTTGAAGTACATTTAATGAATGCAAAAGAGTTTCAACTTACAGAATCAAGCTTCAAAGTGCCTAAAAATGAATGGCTACAATCAACAGTGGAAAGCTTCATAGTACCTATAGATCAATCTTGCTACTCAAATTGAAATGTGTAAAAGTAACATTCATTGTTAATTTCAACATATAAGATGCAGCCACATGTAACCATATAGATTTCTAAATGGTGCTAAAGCTAACAAAATGGGAAACAATCAATTGGTAACAATGTATCTATTTGAAATCCATGACAAGAAAAGAAGACTAATGCTAAAGGATTTGCACTGTTTCATTTTGAAAACAAATGGTGGAATTACAAGAATGCAGATACAGAGCAAAAGCAAATGATTATTTGTGATGAGAAAAGACAAATTGAGAGCACCCAATAAGTTCCTTTGAAAGGAAAGCCCCATTGGAGCAACATGGTGTTTCTAGAAAGAAATAGAAAAACAAGCTATAGTGATATGCATGAAGAACATGAAGCCATTTTTGTTTTCCAAAAGAAAATGGACAAATGCTATGAAGCTAGGTTTTTGAGGTAAAAATGAACAATGATAATTTTTCTCATTCAGAAAATGCAAAACTTAGAAAATATTAAAGCCTCAACCTTAGAAGATTTTATTTTGGTTTCCATTTAGTAAAATAGAAGAACAATGTTGCTTTCTAAATTTCATAAAATGAACAAGAGATTTATGATGCAAAGAAAACCCAGTTGGTACTCTAATGGTTGTGGCTTGAGAGAGGCATTTCTCTTCACAGAAGCATAAACCCACTTGGGTTTTGTTCCAAAAATTTCAAATATAGAAGAGATAGAAAGGTTTGAACCTGAGAATGTAAGAGTTAGAGCCCTTGAAATGAAAGGAATGAAGTAAATGGTCATGACCATTGAGGGGTTTCAAACCTAGAAAATACTAAAAGAAAATGAAAAGAGTTATTTTCTCTATGAGTTTCATCGATTTTTACATCATGGGTTGAGCCCAAAATTAAGTTATCTTTTGCAAAAACAATGAAATCAACAAGGAATGGCCACAACCTGTGTAGAGGAGCACACATTTTGTTTTGTTTCCAAAGAGAAAATAAACATTTTCTTTTAAATCATGCTCGAGTCGAGCTTATTTAAGAGGGAAATGCACAAGAATAAAAGCATGAAGCTTACCCAAGATTTTTATGAAGAGGAACTCATCAAATCCCGCGAGCCATGTCTTTAAAAAAACTCAAATTAAGCTTTCCATGGTGGCTCGAAGTGAAGGAGAAATCAACAAAGAAACAAAGCATAAAGAATGAGTTAGAAAAACTATAGAGGCCATGACCAAGAGGCTTCAAAAACCTTCAAAAATGGAGTCAAAGTGCCATAGAATGATCAAAGAACCACTTACCATGAAGTTGTAGAAGGAGTTCAACCCCAAGAAAGGAAGAGTTGACACAAAAATGTAGAGAAAATTTTGAAACCCTAGTTCCCATGGCTGCCGAATGCAGAGCTCATATTTTCCAAATTTCGAAGTGAAAAAATGATGCTAAGAATTAGGGATTGAAGTTGGTTTTGATGTTAGGGTTTTCCAAGTGCCCTAATTCAAATGTGTATTTTTATCACATTCTTTTAAACATCAATTGCTTTATTAATACCTTGTCACAAATGTTGCCTAGGTTGAGCCATGCCTTAGGATTTTTTTTTTTTTTAAAGAAAATTAAAGAAACTCATACATTGCTTTTATGATTTTATGAGAAAAAACCACACATACTTCGGCCCTCTCTACCAGGTTAAGATGTTCAAATGCCTAGTGTCTTTATAGATCATAGCCCATGGTAAAATTTTATAATTCTTACATGTACCAAACGCATAGGAATGTTTGTATAGCATTTTGATTTTTGCAAAATATCAAATTTTACTCAAATTGCAAAAAATAGAATATTTGAATTGCATCAAAACAAGGTAATAGGAGGGTTTCTATTTTGAGTTTCTGAAACTACACATGATGTAAAACATCATTAAGGTAATGTTTCTATAAATTGCCTTAATGTTTGTTATGTTTTTAAAATGTAGTTTGGGTATTTGAGTCTTCACTGGACTTGCTATTTTGATTTGAGTTCACTTGGGAGAATTTGGAAAAGAAGGGGCAAACTAAACTTTTCAATTTCAATTTTGAGACGTTTGGACCTGATTTTGTGGTCTTTTTGGATCAACCTATTGGAGATAGAAATTTTTCATTTTCCTTATACAATTTGGAGTAGTTTCGAACCCTATTATTCAGGCTATTTTGAGGAGCTAAAAAATGGATCAAAGTTGCTATTTTGGAGTTGCAGTGGAGCTAATTTTGCTATTTTTCACTATTGAGACACTTGGAAGATATAAGTTTGGAGAAAATTTTGATTTTCTCAGTTCAAATTGATTGTTTCTTGCTCTCCTATTCACTCAGAGAGTCTTGTAAAATTTTTCTTGTACTCAGATTCTGAGCTTCACACTCCTTCATTTCATTAAAACAACAAGATTTCCTTTCTCATTTACTTGTCTCAAATTTATAGTTACAATTTGATGTTAACTATGATTCAAATGCAAAATCCTCTTCATGTCTTGTTATTGTAAGTTTTTTTGCAAGGGTCTCATATAATTTAGGTTGCATTTTATGTTCTATTTGGTGAACCTCTATGCAAATCACTATTGGATTCTGTTTTTCTAGGGTGGGATTGTGAGAATCAATGTTTTAGAGAGATTGTTAAGAGTAGAAAGTTGTCAAATCTTTAAATTGCTGGTGAATCATCTTAGGTTTTAGGATCTCTATTTTTAGTTTTTCCTTTTGACCCTTTCCTCTGAAAGTCTTCTAGATTAGGTGGTTTATTGGGGGAACCAACCCACTCTGGAGATTTTCTCTCACTCACAGATTTACCCATGATCTGGGACTGTTTCCATGTTACAATGGGATAGGCAAGTCTAACTTGGATAAGGGTGCATTCCTCATTGTGAACAGTTTTTAGCACGCCTAGGGGGACTCTAGAGTCTTGTCTTTAGAGTTGTTTTTAGATTGTAAGTTGTTGTTTGGTATATGCAACAACATCTTTCAACCTTTGGAGGTTTCAAATATACCTGGCGACTTTGATTCTTGATCTTATTTGCAGATTTAGTGCAAACAACGTATGAGAAGGATTCAAATCAGATCGAGTCCTGCCCCATTTGAATACTTCCAACTCTCTCCACCAAGAAGTATAGGTAGAACATCAAGGAGGATTTTTGATTCAACAAGGAGGGTGAAATCCACACCTCCATATATCAGTCCTATAGTTTTTGTGAAGAACTCAACTCTTGTATCTCAAGCACCGCCAATGGCAAGGTAGTTTCCTTTGCACTATTTAATGGGGGCAACCCACTATTGCTGGACCAACATGATGACATACAAGTTTTTTCACTTAAGGGGCTTCCATACTTCACTGGAGAAGATTAGACCACCCCTCTTAAACATATCTGGGATGTGGCAACCCTATGTTCAGTACACAATGTGACAGTAGAAAATATGGCTTTAAGATTGTTAGTTGCATCATTGAAAGGGAAAGCCCTTCAATGGTTTAGAGGACTTCCAACTAATTCCATTGCAACATGGGACCAACTCAGTGATGTCTTGCACTGATATTTCATGGATAAATCACATCACTTATCATTGTTGGAGCAGTTGAGCACCATCAAAAGGGATCCTCATGAACACATGGCAGATTTCAACTACCATTTCCAGAGAACATGGGATAGAATCCCTTTAATGGTTAAAACCTCACCCAAACATGCTTTTCTATTCTTTCTTAAATCTCTAAACAGTGAAATCTTAGTCATGATATAATCCATGGGAGGGTTTACATTTCCTAACACCTTTGATATTGCAATAAGGGAAAAAAAATGCCTCATCCATGCTAGGAAAATAGCCCTGAGGCCACCTATTCCTATCTTCCTTGATATACAGCCACCTATTCCCATGAATTTACCACCCATAGCTGCTCCACCAGTAGTTCCAATGATAGGTTACTAGGCTGCTTGACCCAAGAAAATGCTATCCTAGACCTGACAAAGGAGATTCAAGAACTAAAAGGTATGATGTAATCTTTCAGAGAAACCATTAGTAATGAATTTGTGAACCTTAAGAAGAAAGTTGGCCAAGAACATAGGCCTTACCAAGACCCTTATCAACAAAACCAACTAAGATGGTCACTGTTACAAAATGAATTCCAAGGCCAAAGGAGGAATATTAATGCTAAGCCTTTTCAACCCTATAACCCCAACACTTCTAGTTCCTCAAAGGAATTCATATCGCAAAAAAACATGGCCCAAGAATGTGACTGGTGCTACCCATGCAACCGGCACATATTCAAGCTACATGCATGAATGAGGTGAAGAATTAAGCTCTTATGATGTAAAATAACTATGTTGGTCCACAAAATCTATCAAATGAGAATGTGGAGCAGTAAAGTAACTCTGAGGTTTCTTTAATGAATTGGAAAAGCAATGAATCCTGTGGAGTAAATAATTTTCAAGGCCAAAACTAGGAAGGTTCACCCATTGCATCCAACACAAGGTGAAAAAAAGAGCTATAGATTTGGAGCTCAGCAAGTTGTAAATGTGCAATAGCAAGCTGCTAAGGACAAAGTTCATGTTGTTTCACCTCAGAACAACAAAAGGTGAGCCTTGTTTCCTTTAATGTGGTTGAGAACCTTAAGAAGGAAAAAGTTAGCATGTCCATTATGTATTATTTACATATTCTAGGCCAAAAAAGTTTATTACAAAATACTTCAGTTAAACTTTCAATTTCAGATGCTACTAACCCAAAAAAGAATAGGGTTGTACTTGTAAACAACTCGTAAATCAAGAGTGGGCTGAAAAATCAAGAAGTGAAGCTGCCACCATTTTTTTTGAGCCTCATTATTGGAGATAATCTTGTCCATAATTGTATGATAGACTCAGGTGCTAGTAGTTTAGTCATGCCCAAGAGTCTAGCTGACAAGTTAGGTCTAGTTTATGAGCTTTTGTCAAAAGGAGTAGTGCAGCTTGATGGTTCTGTTGTTTAAATAGCTAGAATTATTAAAAACTTGGCTCTTACATTGCATGCTTTCCTTAAATTTTCTATTTCCCAAGATATTCATTTCATCGAATTACCCCCTCATTTTGCAATTTGTCTCTCAAGAGATTTCATTGCTAAGCTGGGTGGATTCTTATCTGCTGATTGGTCCCATCTATTTTTTAGAACCAAGTATGGAACCAAAGTGACCATTAAGTCTAAAACATTAGCTAAATATCACATCAAGCCATACATTCCAAGCCCTATAAATTCCAACCTACATGTTACTAATGGGATAGAGAGTCAACCCATGACTTTAGACCCCAACACACCTAATAAAGAAGTAATTTTGGATGAATGGGCTACCAAAAATTATGATCTTGACCCTTTCAGCCACACTGATGAGGTAGGGTTAGGCATGTATGTAATACATGAACCTGATGTAGCAATCCCTAATCTAGTCAAAGAACAAAGTCAACACTTGGAGGATGGAACAAATTTGTTAAGAGATGAAGAGGTTGTCAAAGAATGGAAGGAGATGCTTTTTGACAATCAAGTTTCAAATCAAGAGGAGGACCTCATAGAAGATGAAGAATCTATTAAAGAAGGGATGAAATTTATTTTTGAGAATGAAGCTTTGTATCAAGATTTAGATCAAGAGGAATACCTCAAGGAATATAGGGAAGTTGACCAAGAATGGACATAAGTGTAGTTTGATGATCAAACTTTGAATCTGGAAGAGGATTTCAGAAATAAACTTTTCGAAGAGCCCGAAGGACTCATTAGAGGCTACCATGAGGAAGGGAATAGTTCCTTCAACATCCAAGAAGAAGGTAAGGAGAATATATTTTTGGATAATTTCAAGTTTTTTGCTGAATGTTTGTGGAGGAAATTAGTATTGAATTACAATTCCCAACTGATCGGTTAAATGAACTGCCCAATTTTGAAGTTGAGATTCATAGAAGTATGACCATGTTTGGATCAATTCCAACTGATGAACAAAAAATATATGAAAGGTATTTGGAAAAACTCCTATTCCAAAAAGCTAACGTTCAGTTGTATGAAGAACTGGACAACAACATGATAAAGGAGTTTTGTGAAGCAAAGCCCAGAGACTTCATTTTTGGAGTTTTTTGTTCAAATGGGATGAACAAAAGAGAAAACTAAGAAGGAACTCCAAATTTGATGTAATCTGGGATGGGCCATATGTGATAACAGAGTGCAAAGAACACAACTCATTCCAGTTGTCCAAGTTAAGTGGGGAGGTACTTTCGATCTTAATTAATGGGATCCACCTCAAGCATTACTTCTGAGGTTAATTTCTAGTTTTGTAATATTAGAATAGTTGTTTCTAATAAGTGCTTGAATCAATTTTCTTTTCAATTGTTTATTTTCCATAAGTGCTGCTAGACATTTTTTTGGATACCAGGGCCTTGTAGGTTTGCTTTTGTTTGGTTTGGTTTTTGTTTTATACTGCTTGGAGTGTTACAAGTTCTAGTTTTCAAGAATTTCTGAGTTTTTGGAGGGTCATATTTGACTCCACACCCAATGGATTTATCTAAGGCAACTGGTCCAATGCTTAGCAAGCAAGAATTTACCAGAGGTTGCTAAGAATGTTGCTAATTTTTCACCACAGCTCAAATTGGCAGAGCTAAATAAATTAAGATCATTTTAAGGTGAAAATTTTCAATTCATTTCTGCATTTGCTTAAACCATTGCATGTATTGGATTTTAAAATAATTGTTCAGTTAAAATGTGCAATGTGTTTCAGTTAAAGAGAGCATTCTGTTTTTCTATTTAATGTTTACAACATAGAAAAGATTGCATGAGATACAATGAGTAATACTTTCATTCTGTATTGAGTTATTCATTCCATAATATTTCATACATTTTACAAAAGAGAAGTATAGAATTGAAGAAGATTGCAAAAAAAATTGTTTTCATATTCATTGGATGAAAAAAAAAGATTGAGTGTCCCACACAAGCCATGGGAATAGCTAAGTCAACATAACACAAGGAATGCACTATGCTATTGAAGATAAAAGAAAGAAAGGAACACATAAGAAGAAACATAGCCATCATTGCCTAAAGTTTCTTCAAGTTGGCTTCATTGTTGCTCATCCATCCTCATTCTTGGTCTCCGAGTGAACTTTAATGTTTGGAAAAGCTTTGTTAGAGATCCGGTTATGAATCCTCCTATATGATCTATCAACCATAATATAGTATAATGCTTGTGGTGCATTGAATCAGTTGAGAAAAAATAAAAAGTGTGCAGAGGAACACAAAAAATGACACATCATAGGAACATTGAATTCATTTTTTTTTTCATCTAACATGTTTGTTCCCTGTGCAGGTATAGGAAAATTCATGTTCTTGATCTATTTTGAATACATAATAGCATGTGGTGTGAAAATGGGCTCCCACAAGGGTTGAGCTTAGCATGCCGCCCCTTGACTTCAATAGGGGCTTTGAGAAAATAAATGTATTCATCATGTTCAAAATGAAACATCCAACTGAAGGAGAAGTCCACAAAAGAAATGCAAGAAAATTTGATTCATTACCCATACATGACCATCAAATTCAAAATACATAGTGAAGATGATGATCACAGATGAACAAGGAATCTTTCTCAAAATGCTCAAAATATGTAGAACAAAAATTAAATGTGCTATCTTTCATTAGATATCTTTGTTTGCATACAAATGTGTCATGTTCAAAGTGCTTCTACAACATTACATCACTGCAATATTTCATTAACATGATGTTCACATGGATAGGGCAGCAAGTGATACATTCTCATGGAGTGATAGTGAACATGCATACACAATGCTAGTCTACAATCAAGAGTAGCAACTAAAGCAATTGGAGAAGCTTCAAAACATCATCATCAAGTTTCACTTATTTCAAAATCTTCTATACACTAAGGATTAAGACTCATATCAGCTGTAGCTATCCAAGGGAAATAAAAATGTATGAAGAGTGCAAAGGAATTTGTTTTTTGTTAAGAAATGGAAGTACAAAGTGGTTGCAAGTGAATTACTGTTCAGTCATAGGATGAAATGGAAAGGATCATTATTAACTGTGGATACAATGTACAAAAGGTTTCAGCAAATGAAACATGGAACAACATCACTGAAGTGAAATGAGACATGGAATTGAAGTTTAGTTGCATTACATTGTTCTATATGAATGAAACTATGGTGAAGAGTGAAAATTTGAAGTGCATTTTCTGAATGCAAAAGAGTTTCAACTTACATAATCAAGCTTCAAAGTTCCTAAAAATGAATGACTACAATCAGTAGTGGAAGGCTTCATAGTACCTATAGATCAATCTTTCTCCCCAAATGAAAATGTGTAAAAGTAACATTCATTGTTCATTTCAACATATAAGATGCAACCACATGTAACCATACATATTTCTAAATGGTGCCAAAGCTAAAAAAATGGGAAACAAGAAATTGGTAACAATGTATGCATTTGAAAACCATGACAAGAAGACTAATGCTAAAGGAGCTGCATTGTTTAATTTTGAAAAAAAATGGTGGAATTACAAGAATGCAAATATAAAGCAAAAGAAAATGATTATTTGTGATGAGAAAATACAAATGGAGAGTACCTAGTAAGTTCCTTTGAAAGGAAAGCCCCATTGCAACAACATGGTGTTTCTAGAAACAAAGAGCAAAACAAGCTACAGTGATATGCATGAAGAAGATGAAGCTATTTTTTTTTAAAAGCAAATGGACAAATACTATGAAGCTAGAGTTTCAAGGTAAAAATGAACAATGATGATTTTTCTCATTCAAAAATACAAAACCTAGAAAAGATTAAAGGCTCATCCTTGCTTAGAGAGGCTTTTATAATTTGGTTTCCAGTTAGTAAAATAGAAGAACAATGTTGCTTTCTACATATTCAGAAAATGAACAAGAGACTTATGATGCAAAGAAGACCCAGTTGGTACTCTCATGGCTGCAGCTTGAGAGAGGCATTTCTCTTCACAGAAGCATAAACCACCTTGGGTTTTGTTCCAAAATTTTCAAATATAGAAGAGATAGAAAGGTTTGAGCTTGAGAATGCAAGAGTTAGAGCAATCAAAATGAAAGAAATGAAGTAAATGGCCACAATCATTGAGGGGTTTCAAACCTAGAAAACGCTAGAACAAAATGAAAAGAGATTATCTCTTTGAGTTTCATAAATTTTGACATCATGGATCGAGCCCAAAATCAAGTTATCTTTTGCAAAAACAAAGAAATCAACAAGGAATGGCCATGACCTATGTAGAGGATCACACATTTTTTTTTTTCCACACATAAGACAAACATTTTCTTTTAAATCATGCTCAAATTGAGCTTATTTAAGAGGGAAATGTACAAGAATGAAAGCATGCAGCTTACCCAATATTTATGTGAAGAGGAAGTCATCAAATCCCATGAGCCATGCCATTAAAAAAACTAAAATCAAGCTTTCCATGGCTGCTCAAAGTGAAGGAGAAATCAATAGAGAAAAAAGCATAAAGAACAAGTTAGAAAAACTACAGAGGCCATGGCCAAGAGGCCTTAAAACCCTTAAAAAATGGAGTGAAAGTGCTACAGAATGATCAAATAACCACTTACCATCTAGTTGCAGAAGGAGTTTGACCCCAAGCAAGCAAGAATCGACACAAAAATTTAGAGAAAATTCTCAAACCCTAGTTCCCATGGCAGTCGAATGCATAGCTCATTTCTTCCAAATTGCCAAGTGAAAATGATGCTAAGAATTAGGGATTGAAGTCGATTTTGATGTTAGGGTATTTCAAGTACCTTAATTCGAGTGTGCATTTTTATCACATTCTTGTAAAAATTAAATGCTTTATTAATACCTTGTCACAAATGTTGCCTAGGTCGAACCATGTCTTAGGAATTTTTTTTAATTTTTAGAGAAAATTAAACAAACACATACCTTGCTTTTGTGATTTTATGAGAAAACCACATACACTTTGGCCCCTTCTGACTAGGTTAAGATATTCACATGCCTTAGTCTCTTTATGTTTCATAGCCCATGGTCAAATTTTATGATTTTTTATACAAAAAATAAAATGTAATACGAGCCTTTGTATAGTATTTTGATTTTTTGCAAAATATCAAATTTTACTCAAACTACAAAAATCATAATATTTGGAGTCAAATTGCATAAAAAAAATATAACAGGAGGGTTTCTATTTTGAGTTTTTGAAATTTCACATGATGTAAAACATCATTAAGGTAATGTTTCTATAATTTACCTTAATGCTTGTTATGTTTTTAAAATGCAGTTTGGGTATTTTAGTCTTCACTAGACTTGCTATTTTGAGTTGAGTTCACTTGGGCGAATTTGGAAAAGAGGGGGCAAATGAAACTTTCCAATTTCAGTTTTGAGCTGTTTAGACTTGATTTTGTGGATTTTTTGGATCAACCTCTTGGAGACAAAAAGTTTCCATTTTCCTCATACACTCTGGAGCAGTTTTGAACCCTATTTTTCAAGATTTTCTGAAGAGCTCAAAAATGGATCAGAGTTACTATTTTGGAGATGCAGTGGAGTTGATTTTGCTATTTTTCACTATTGAGACACTTGGAAGATATAAGTTGGAGAAAATCTAGATTTTATTAGTTTAGATTGATTGTTTATTGCTCTCCTATTCACTCAGAGAGTCTTGTAAAAAATTTCTTGTACTTAGATTATGAGCTTGACACTCCTTCATTTGAATAAAATAATAGGATTTCCTTTCTCATTTTCGTGTCTGAAATTTATAGTCACAATTTGATGTTAATTGTGATTCAAATGCAGAATCCTCTTCATGTCTTGTTATTGTAAGTTTGTTTGCAAGGGTTTCATATAATTCAGGTTGCATTCTATGTTCTATTTGGTGAATCTCTATGCAAATCACTATTAGATTATGTGTTTCTAGGGTGGGATTGTGAGAATCAACATTTTAGAGAGATTGTTGAGAGTAGAAAGTTGTCAAAATCTTTAAATTGATGGTGAATCATCTTAGGTTTTAGGATCTCTATTTTTAGTTTTTCCTTTTGACCCTTTCCTCTGAAAGTCTTCTAGATTAGGTGGTTTACTGGGGGAACCAATCCACTCTAGAGATTCACTCTCACTCATAGATTTACCCACAATTTGGGAGCATTTCCATGTTGCAACAGGATAGGAAATTCTAACATGGCTAAGGGTAAAATCCTTGTTGTCAGCATAACTCTTGTAGTAAAATTTCTTTAATGTTCTTGGAGGGAAAGATATCAATCATTCTTGGAGGAGTCTTGACAAAATACTCACTGAATCAATTGTAGAAGGTGTTCCTTTATTTTGTGACAAAGATATCTCTTGCTTATTACAAGGTGTCATACTTACACAAGACTTTTAGATTGTGATATTTTGTACTCTCCCTTATAGGAGGGTGTAAAATCTAACAAATTCAAATTATTATTGTTGTGTATGTTTAAATTGATATTAAGTGAAAATTTCTTTGATTCTTTCATTTGTTTCAAAGGAAAATAACCAAGACCACTAGTGGCCATTTCTTGTGGTTTAGGTTGTATGAGGACACAAGTACCTTGTTCTCTAGCACCACATCCTCTTCTACTATAACCAAGTAAGTTCATAACCTCTTCCATAAAGCTTTTTCATTTTGTTTGGATTTGGTGGTTGCTCATAATCAACTTCATCAAAGTTTGTTGTGTAATTTTATTTTCTTTCTAAAGTGGTTGAGGTGGATGCTTTCAAAGGTTCATTTGAATTTTGTGTTGAAATTATCGCCAGTTCTTTTCTATTATCAGAGTTTTTATTATGTTCTTGTGTTTTCCCATGAATATAGGTGTGAAATCTAGGGAACCCCAATCATCTTCTAATAACTTCATAACTTCATTATTATTGTCTTTTTATTTCTCTTGCAAAGGTTCCACTTGTATAGTTGGTGTCAATGTCCTCAAAGTATTTTCGTTGCCTTTCTCAATGTTCAAACAACTGTCTAGTTTAGGGTCAGCTTTGATTGTATACACTTTACTGTTGTAGACATACTTCATTATATGATGAAGAGTATAAGGAACCCAATTCATTGCATGAATCCATGGTCTACCTAATAGAATGTTATATGAGAGATCATAAGGCATAACATGGATCGAGGTTTTTAATGTGGCCTTTCCAATTGTAATAGGAAAAGTGATCACACCAAGCGGTTGTTTTCCTACATTGTCAAATCCTTTAATTGATAAGGAATCAGGTTCAATTCTTGATTTATCCATGCCAAGCTTATCTATAAAGGTTACACCACACATATTAAGGGTGAATCCATTATCAATAAGGTTTCACTTTCATCCCTATCCTATTGAAAATAGCTATTATCATGAAAGCTTCATTTTGTTTTTGCACTTCTAGTAAAGGTAACTCATCTTGATGAAAATTAATGTCTAAGTTGATTGGAGTTATAGCTTGAATTTGGGTTACCACAACATTTTATTTCACATTAAAGGGGTAGGAACTTGTTTTAAGGAACTTTAAATCATGTTATGATAATGAGGGGAGGCTTGAATAAGATCCCATAATGATATCTTAGCAGGAGTATTCTTAAGATGTTGAACAAGGTCATACTCCTTTCCAGTTTGTAGAGGAAAATGGGGAGTACTAGGCAAGATAGGATGAGGCAATGGGAGGGATGTTGGTGTTATTTTTCTTGGTTGCAGATTGTTTCTAGTGTTATATGTATGAGCAATGGTATTGTAATTCGACTGCTGTGACATATTATTCTTAGGTTGTTTGAGTACGAGGACTGGTTTGTTTTGAGTTTGTGGTTGGTTTTTGGGTGGGTAAAGGATTATTTTAGCCTCAAGAGGTGCAATAATTAAAGGATCTCTAGGATGTCTAATAATTAGAGGACTTAAGATATTTCTAATGTTCATAAACTCACCAAACTTATCCTTATTTTTGTGATCTCTTAGTGATGGGGAGTCTAATGTCACTTCATCATCTTCATCTAAGGAAGCCACATCACTATTGTTTGAAAGAAACATGTCCATTTTATCATTTTCTTCCATCATGATATCCTCCCTAGTAGGATAATTTTTAGTAGAGAACAAACTAGATGTTCATCACATTCCATGGTTAGATTTGGTAAAGTATCTTCACCAAAAATAAGTGAAGCATCAAGGGAATAAAAAATATGGGTTTCAAGCTTACCAATGATTGGATCCTTTTGTTCAAATAGACCTTTCCAAATGTTAGGGACATTAGTAAAGAGAAATAATACTATAACTTTCAATCATTGGATCTCTTAATACCAACATAGCCTCTTCACAAATGTGATAATTGTCCACAATTACATCTAAAGCATTCTCACAAGTAGGGGAGGTGTTGGGAGAGGAATGTAGACTAAGTAAAGTAGTGACAATGATCTCATTGTCTTGTGTCATAATATCTTCACAACCTAGGGAGGAGTAGAAATACAAACAAGACTTTCATGATTTTCAATGATTGCATCTTCTTGCACCAAGATACATTCATCACTAATAGGAGAGGTATCAGGAGAAGAAAAACTATGATCTTCATGACTATCTATGCTTGTATCTTCTTGTATCATATCATCCTCACAAATTGGAGAGATAGTAGGGTTTGAGTTAGTGATAGGCAAGTGATATTAAGGATTGTGTCGTTGGTTTGTTTCTCTTTCTCTAAGACATTTTTATAACTAGGAAAGATAGTGGAAGGATGGTTAACATGTTTCTTAATGACCTCATTTGTATTCTCTACATTGAACTCATGTAAGAGGGCATGTTGTACTTATACAATCCATTCTTAACCATTTCAAAACTACATCTCTTAAAATAAAGCATGCTAACATAAAAATTAAGCTATCTAATGTATCCAATGCTTAAAAAATGCAAACAAATGTCCTACATATCTGATTTTTACTACTAAAATTATTTTTTGAATGATTTTTTAAAAATGACTACACTAAATGGATGATTTGACCTAGATACATGAAACACAAATTCCCAAAACTTTCCAGACTAATGCAATAGGTTACTAGCAAGCCTAGGAAGTATACAAAATCATTATAAAGCTTAGAAAAGTTCATTTTTGTAGGCCTCCAAGGACTCATTCGCCCAGATGGGTGTATGAGTGCCACTTAGGGTTTTTGACAATTTTAGATAATGAAAAATAGAGAGCACAAAATACCTAGAAATCTGGAAAAAAAACTTGTATAGGGACTAAATCTCCCAGATGGGAAAATGAGTCCTAAATTAATGTTTCTAAGACTAAATCAACAAATTATGAGGTTATTTTAATGTGTCTAGGTTGTATGCTCAATTCACTATTTGCAATTATAGATTTCTAATGAAATTGAATGATGTAAAATGCAAAAATAAAACCTATATGTACTTTTCACTAATGCAATATTTAGAAGTCCTAAATGTAATTCAACTAATTTAAATCTAATGCAAGCTTAATGAAAGCTAGATCTAAGACTACAATGTTCTCCAAATAAAAAATTCAAGGGTCCAAAGGTCAGGTTCACCAAAATGAATGAAAGGGAAATAGGTAAATCCACATTTTGGGAGATGGAAATTAGGACCTATTTCACACTTTAGTTCATTAGGAACCTAGATTCCTAAATGAAGTGACTTGATTGAGGAAGGGGCTATTGGTTTCTTGTTGTGATTGGATGAGGGTCCATCATTTAAATGAAGATTCAAAGGAGAAATTTAAACACTTATGCAAAAAACCATAGAAACTTGAAAAAATGTAATCAAATTGATAAACAAAATGAAACATAAAAGTACCTAGAAGGGGTGATCCCCATAATAGTGGTTTACAATTTTTGGCCAAACTGGACACTGAAATTATTATTTTTAACTAAATCTTCACATTCGGGCACCTATAGCGGCTAAACTATGAGGAATTTGAAGATGGTGTAAACTAGAGTCTCATCAAATTTTGTCTATAGATTCTAAAAATATTTTTTTCAAAATTTTTGGAGTTAAATTACCTCTTTTGAAAATAGATTTTTTCGAAAACAACATTTCAAAAGTGGCATGCGTTATAACTTACATAACTTTTTTTCCATGAAGGGATAAAATTCTAATTCTTTCAAATTTAGATTTGTAACTCCTGATATCTAGTGCTTCCACTTGGTTGAATAGTTTTAATTGAATATTTTTCCTTAATCAAGTTTCAAAGTCAAGCAATTACAATTGATTGTAAACGTAGGTATAGCGTGTAGCTTTTTTGTATATGTCAAAATTTTTATTTTATTTTTTTGTTGGATAAGGACTTCAATATCTAGTTGCACTCATATTTTCAATTTTTTTTGATAATCTTCTATTTTTCCACGTAAGCAGAAGAACAAAGAAATTCATTTTTGATGAAAAACCTATGTTTAATAAAACTTAAAAACAAATACATAACAAAACAAAACATATTAAAATTATATATTCATTAGATAGCTTGTTAGAGATACCATAATAATTGAAATAAATTTTTAATTAATTCATTTGATCCCCCAAAGCTAAATCCAAAAGTGATTTTTTATCAGCATTTGATATGGGTGTAAAGGAGATGCATTTATAGGTATGGTTTAAAACTAGCGAGGGTTCTATCCAAGGGTTTGATCTAAAGGTGATTTGATCAAACCCTCTTCAGCTCGAATCCTTAAAATGGAACTTTTAAGGCTTAAATCATTATTTTCTAAAATATGTGATTTTAGCTAAGAATGGATTCCCTCTTAGGAATTGTAAACCACTATTATGACAACACCCGAGTGGAGAGGCCAAAAAAAAGTATGTAAACCTTGAAAATTTTCCTTTTAAAGCAAACTGGGACTGATACACTAGGTAGGGATATTTGGTCCCACTCTAGGGTTTTCAGGGTAGAATTTGGAATCTTTTGAGAGTTGATCAGGATTTTTCGAATGGTGATCAGAAACTATCACAAGACTAATATGCTAGGTTGGGTGATTTAGTCCAACTCTAGGTTTTTCTAAGGATATTTTTGTATCTTCCAAAACTAGATCTAACACTATCAAATGTTTCAAAAGCCTATATTAGGGACTAAATCGCTAGGTTGGGTGAATGAGTCATGTTCACCTAAATCTATAAAATACACATCACAAGAGAGAAAAGAATGTTGTTTTGTTAGTGGATGGGGGTTCGCATCAGTCAAACCCCATTTTGGTAATTAAACTTTGAAACAAATTGAAATAACATGAAGGAATGATGAATGAACAAATGAATGTAACATTTCATCAAACCTTGTTGAATCCTTGGAATGTGGATTTAACTTATATGAATTGGCTTCAATGGATGTAGATCTTGACCATGAAAATTGATATGGCTTTAAATTCTTTAACATGGATCAAAAATGCTACATCAACACGTTATCTCACAAACACACATGATGCATGAAGACCTTGAAATGGTACTTGAATCTTGAATTGATGCCCCAAAATACTTGACAATTAGCTCTTAAGTTCTCTTGAAGGCTCTTAATCTTATAAAATTTCCTTAGGAATGCTCTCTCAAAAATATTAGATGACCTGATAACTTTCTAGGAGAAATCATGTGAAATAACCATGTATTTATACTTGTTTATGCCTAATTTCCTAAAATTACAACACAACAAGCCGACATCAAATCTAGGATAAGAAAATCCTACCAAGAAATTGATTTAAAATAGGTCTTGGTTAAAGTAGGACTCATATGCCAGGTTGGGTATATGAATCCTAGTAGCTTAATTTTGAGACACATAGTTCAATAAGTGTTATGTTCAGTGTAACATTTGAAATTAAGTCCCGAGACCTAGGTGGAACCCATATGCCCAAAGGGGCGTATGAGTCCCAGATCCCTAGATTTGGAACACAGCCAAAAACATTAAATTATGGTTTTTCATTTGTTAAATGTTGGGATTATCCTTAGAAAAATGTATTTAATTAGGCTTTTGGATGCAAAATAGGATCAATTAGGCCATAAATAATCCCAATTTTAATTGAAAGGTCCTAAAACTTAATGTAAATATGTAAAACTATTTAATAGGAAAAGGTATTGCCATCAAAATGAATTGATAAAGATGATGAACCACTTCTTTCCACTATAAAACATGCAATTGTGAGAGCCAAAATTCCTAAATAACAATCCTAAATTGACCCTAACTATTATAACAACTATGAGGGGAGTTTTTAGAGGCTAGAATGGTGTGTACCTTGCTGTAAGAAGCCTATTTTTAGGTCACAAAGAACTCATTCGCCTTTAGGTGCGAATGGACCCCTATTAGGGTTTCTGAAATTGAGATTTGGGTATTGTTCATTCTTGCACTCCCATATCCTTGGTTATCAACTCCTAAAAACTTGTAGCAAATTTTGTAGCATTCTTTCCTTATTCTTTCAATATGAATGACAACTATGTAACTTGACAACTTTGACAATTTTTCTCCAATCTTCTTCTCCACTTGATCTTCTACTTGTAAGTCTACAAACACACATTCAAGAGGAGAAAAACTTGTTGATTTTTAGTGAATAGGGGTTTTCCTTGGTCAAACCCCTTTTAGGTAATTAAACCAAATGATGAAATAATGAAATTGAAGCATGAACATGAAACATGCAATACCTTGGAAGTTGTCTTGGAGTATAAATCTATCAACTAACATGTGGTGGCCACAAATAATGTAGATCTCAATCTCAAATAAGATATGAAACAATTATTTCAAGTGGATCCTCAATGCTACATCAATGTTCTTAACTCAACAACATGCTTGAATGCACTATACCTTTGAAATGATGAAATAAACTTGAATTTCTGTAATAAACTTCACTAATATTCCCTTGAATACCTTTGAAAATTCTCTTGAGGTGCTCTATAGTGCTCTTGTAAAGTATTAGGATGTTCTCTCAAAGTTTTTAGGTGAAACAATGTGAATTAACCCCATATTTATACTAAATCTAGAGATTAACCCCGAAATTCAAATAATCCAAGCTGACACCAGATCTAGAATTAAAAATCATAATGATCCCACCAAATTTAAATGCAAAAAAGGGTGTCCTATGTGAGGAGGACCCATTCACCACTAAAGGTGAACGGGTTCTAACACACGTTTCTAGGACCATGCTTTGGGGGGATGAAATAACATTAAAAACCTACCTTGAAATGCATATAAAGGGGGGTCATATATGGAGAGGACCCATTCGCCACTAAATGTGAATGGGTCCTAGCACCATTTTCTAGGACCTTGATTTTACCAAATTAAATTTTATGCAATTTGACTATTTGGTGTCGAGATAGATCTCTCATAAGGTGTTATTAATAAGGCTTAAATTTGAATTAAAGTGGCCAATTAACCTCAATTAACCATAATTAATTAATGAAATCCTAGATAAGTATGAAGTTTACTACAATACTTTACAACACCATAACTAAGGTACAATTAAAGTACATTTTGTTAAAAAGGGGCCCTAGATTAATGTGAATGTGTACAACACATTACAACACTAAACCAAGGCATTATTAGGTTAATTATATGTCAATTATCCTCAAGTTAAGTGTGAAAAAGGGTTAATTTTTTTGACACTACAAAAACATATTACAACACCAAATTAAGGCATCACCTAGCTCATCTTATCAATTATTCCCAAGTTAAGTGAGGAAAAGGGATACATTTTCCATCACTACATTTATGTTTTCATATTCTAGTGAATTTATTGAATGTTTATGTGGACACCCAAAAAGTAACCCTTCTACTTTTTCTGGCTTGTTTAGGCCCTCCTTGTGATTTTGGCTTAATATTTCCTTGGTTTAATGTTGTAATGTGAATAACACATCCACATTCTAGGTCTTGGTCCATTGTAAACTGAATAAAATACATGTCTTGCAAAGGTGTTGTAAATCACTTTAACACTTTTTTTGACTTTTATTAAGCATTTGAGTTGAATGGACCTATCTTTTCCTTAATTAAATAATATAAAATATATTTAATTTCATTTTCACATTAATCTAGAAGGCTTGTAAATTAAACCTTGTTTTAATCTACTGTGGTAATGTGTTTTACACATTTACATTGGATCTTGTGCCTTTCTAGGCTATGTATAACACATTTTAATGTTGTAGAGTGTATTTAATTACACTTTCACATTGAAATTAGTGTCCTTGGCCCTAATTACCCCTTATATCATCATTAATAGGCCCCTACGACACCATATTGTGTATCCTGAGGCTTATTTTGATAAAAAATACCCAATAAAATCAAGATAAAAGCTTAATTTCTTCATTCCCCAACATCCTAACTGGAAAAATAGCCCCTATGGGACCCATTTGCCACTTTGGGTGAATGAGTCCCATCTAAGTGGGACCTATTCACCCAGGATGGTGAATGAGTCCCATTTGGGCCATTTTCAAGGTTTGAGCGAGAAAACCTAGGTTTTAAGTTTAATTTTCTTCAATGTCAGCATTGGTGATCAGATTAACAACCATTTGAGTGCCTTGCTTATATAAATAAGCCCTGAAATCATTATTTCATAAGAGATTCATGTTTTCAAGTCAAGAAAGCTAGTGTTAAGCATTTCAAGTCTTCACAAGGTCATCAAGATAGCTTTCAAGATCACTTCTAAGACATTCAAGGGAAGATTATCCATCCATTGTTGTAGCAATTCAAGATCCATAATCATGGAAAGTTTCTAATTTCATTATTTCATGTTCATGCTTCATCTTATTCATCATTTGGTTTAATTACCAAAATAGAGTTTGACCAAGGAAAACCCCCATTCCCTAACAATCAACATTTTCTCTCTCTTTCTTGGTGTGACTACGCATCTAGGTACTTTGAAGGCTTGGAGATGATTGAAGAATAAGTTACAAACTTCTTGGAGTCATCCCCCTATTGGAAAGGTCAAAATATTTATGAAAAGTCACTTATAGAGCCAAAAATCAGGGTTTCATATCTAGACGCCTGGAAGAATAGAAAGAGCAGACCAAGGGCTATAGATTCCACTTTTGAGTTTTCAAAAAAATCCAAAATGGAAAAATTCTCCATTAGTGGCGAATGAGTCCCATTGTACCTTTTTTTCAAATATTTCTGGAGATTCAGATACCCATTTCCTATTTAGAAAATCATAATCATTTTCACGTTAGGTTCACCAAAATGTGGACAATGGAAATTGAATGCACAACTTCCTTACTCACACCAGAAGGGGAATGAAGGAAGAGGGATCATATTTCACAATCTTGACACTCAAGAAAAAATCCTTGAGATTCCAATGGAAAGGAGATTGAAATATGTCAAAGGGGATTGTCCTTAAGGCTAGAAATTGATAAAATAGATTGACTAATAATGCAAAACTCAGAAAATGCAAGATGTTTGAAAACAAGTTGTGATATACAAAATGACCTAGAAATGTAAACAAAATGTAATAGAAAACTATGAAATTGAAAGTGTTCACTTGGAGATTGGTAGAGGATGGAATGGAGTTCTAGAATCCCGAAGAATTCATTATTGATTCCCACTGGGATTCATACGCCAAGCTGGGTGACTTAGTCTTGTTTCAGGAAGATTCTGCCATAACAAGTTTCAGACAACTGGGTACTCAGTACTACAAAAATCTCTATTTTGGCTTGGGAAGTGGGACTCATTCTCCATTGATGGTCAATCACTCCACTTCAAAATTTCTGAAAATTTAGAACATGAAACTATAGCCCTCGGTTTGCACTTTTTCTCCTGATAAGTTTCTAGATCTGAAACTGGTAAATTCGACTTGTAGGTGTTCTCCAAGCTTCTTCTAGGGTTTTGAAAAATTTGAATGATTTAAAGTTTTTTGACAACTTTTCCAACCTTTCTCTTTAACAAATTTGCAAACTAGACTTGCAAAACATATGCAAAGAGAGGGAAAAATTGTTGAGGGGTTAGTGAATAGGGGTTTTCCTTGGTCAAACCCCGGTTTGGTAATTAAACCCTTGAAATGAAATGAAATATGGAAAGAGAATGATGAATGAACAACATGAAATGCTACAACTCACCAAACCCTTAAGGTAGAACTTTGTAGACATACAAGTAATGGCTCCAAAGTACTTGAATTTTCTTGTAAACAAAATGATTGAATATTAGATCACTTAATTGCTTGTTGGATTGACTAGGAAATTAGGAGGGGCAGTAAAATGAGTAGAAAAATCTTGTATTTATACACAATTATGCCCTAATTCTTGAAAAATACATCACAGGCCGACATTAGATCTTAGAAAATAAAAACCCTCCAGAAATTTAAATTATTTTGATTTTTGTGCCAAAGGGGACTCATTCGCCCCTAGTGGCGAATGGGTCCCACTTATGCATTTTAAGTGGGTGTCAAAAATTAAATGTTTTAAAAGATGCTTATTGGGATTATTTTCAAGAATGCACTTAAGTAAGGCCTGTAAATGTAAAATGGGGCCAATTAAACAATAAGAAAGGTTAAATTATTAATGACAATATTAGAAAAACATTAAAATTTGTTAAAACACTTTACCAAACTTTGAAATAAGGCTTGGTAAATGATGAAAATAGGTTATTTAGGTGAAATATATTAATAAGATTATAGAAAAGTTTGAAAATGTGTTACAACACTTTACAACACTTTAAATAAGGCATCATAAAATCCTTTTAGTTCATCAAGGCCCAAGACCTAATGTGAATGTGTTGACCACATTACAACACTAAATCAAGGCACAATTAAGCCCAAAATTAGAAGGAGGGCCCAAACGAGACAAAAAAAGTAGAAGGGTTACTTTTTCGGTGTTCACATTTATCCCCCACTTTAGTGAGAGTATGAACCTACTTCAAACTCACACTAAAGTAGACCAATGCACATCAAGAGGGGTTCCCATGAACCAATGCTAGCAAGATGGGACAAAAATAATCAAGAGGGGTGATCAAGCCCCCAGGATCAAGATCTCATGACAAACCAACCTAAGCACAAAGGGAACATGCAAGATATCAAGAATAATGACAAGGCCCAAGCATACAGTGCCAAAAGATGAAAGAGAGAAAAATGGAAAGAAAAAGAAAGAATTAGATCAAGCTTTGACTATTTTTCCAACACGATGTGGATCAGATCTAGGCTATTTCTTTGGAAAGCACATTCTCACTTTGAGGTGATGGAACTCACATCTATCTATTGGGTGAGAAGGCATAAAAGGTGAGAAAAATACACTCATGGCTAGTATGCACTCACACACACGCAATTGGCTATGGGGAAAGTCATGCCTCAGAATGGGCTTCTTGCTCAAACATAGAAAAGTTATACCTCCTGATAAATTTAATAAGTTACAAAAAAAATAAAATTAGTCTTTTAGAGCTTCATGAGACAAGTAAAACTTCTTATGCTTGGATCTCATGAACAAACACGATGGCTCAACATGCATGCAAGTTGTGTTATGCAAGGTGGACATATAAAAAATGTAAAATGCAACATGCAAAGGATGTTCAAAGGAGTCTTGCTTAATTCATTCGATGTCTTAGCTTAGGGAACATTGTTTCTAATGTTTGGAAGAGAGGAAAAATCAAATAATAGAAAATTTGCGACCTAGGGGATGCAGTGTGTCGTATCAAGCCACCAAAAGGAATGTAATATGCTAAGATAGATCATGGTCATGAAGGAAATCACACCCAATATCATCAAAAAAGTGACAAAAATTGTATGAAGTAACAAGGCTGCACTAAGAACCTAGAAAAGGAAAAAAAAATGAAAAATAATAATGCCAATGTATGCCCCCACTTTGAAGGAATTTCTAAACACCATGCTATGAGCAATTACTTTAAAGTAGAAAATGAAAAATGAAAACAAGAAAGAAGAAATGAAAGCCAAATTGGAAAGCCCTATGCCAAATCATATGTTTCCAAGTGAGGCTATGCCATGCAACAGAGAAAGAAAAGAGAGGGGTTTCCCCCAAAAATGAAAATCCAAACACATAAGGGATTGTATGGATTTGGGGTTAGTATGTTCTTTGCTACAATATTTTGTAAGGAGCTTGAAACTGTTATCATACCCCAAATACACATAGAACTTGAAGAATGACACAAAGAGAGTGAAATCAAAGAAAAACCTTGTGGGTCAACATGGAAGAGACATAGGGTGTCTCAACACCTTACATCATCCCCAAAAGGAAAACACAAGACAAATGAAAAAGAAATGGCAAAAGAAAAGGAAACGTTTTTGGGTCAACATGAAAGAGACATGAATGTCTCAATACGCTGCGTCATCCCCAAAAGGAAAACAAAGGCCAAAATGAAAAAGACAAGCAAAAAAGGAAAAAGAAAAGGGCCTTTTGGGTCAACATGAAAGAGACATGAATGTATCAATGCCTTGCGCCATCAAAAGGAAAACAAAGAAAAAGATAAAGAGAAAAATAAATCCTTTTGGGTAAACATGAAAGAGACATGGATGTCTCAATTCCTTGCATCATCCCCAAAAAGAAGACATAAAACAAAAAGCAAAAGACAAGCTTGAGATCAAGAAGAATGAAGGTACAAATAGAGGAATGCCACAAAGAGAGAGAACATCAAACAAAAAATTATGAGGGATCACATTACACACATGCAAGAGAAAGAAAATGAAAAATGCTAGTAAGGAAAAGGTGAGTCAACCATCGAGCAAGTCATCCACATCCAAATCTCAGTATGTATAAGTGGAAGTTGAATAACACAGCTAAGGGACAACGAAAAATGCATTACTAGGACAAGGCTAGCAACTTCTTGTCCCCACTAGGTGCAAGGAAAGAATGAGATGAGGTAGGTGATAGGGAAGGTCATGTAATAGTAAGAAGGGAATTTTCTAAATCTATTACATGACAAAGGATAGGGGAGTGGTATTTTATGGAATCAATGGATAGCAATTATTGCCATCGAAACAATACTTGCTTAGTATTTGTTTCAATGTAGGACACTCATCACTACTATGTCCAAGAATGTGATGATAGGTAAAATTTCATTTTCATGTTAGGGTCACCAAAATATGGACAATGGAAATGGAATGCACAACTTCCTTACACCAAAAGTCGAATGGAGGAGGGATCTGATTTCACAATGTTCACATTGAAGAACAAATCCGTGAGATTCCATTGCAAAGGAGATTGAAATCTGTCTAAAGGGATTTACCTTAAGGCTATAAATTGATAAAAGAGATTGACTAATAATGCAAAACTAAGAAAATGCATGATGTTTGAAAACACACTGTGATATAAAAAATGGCCTAGAAATGCAAACAAACTATAACATAAAACTATGGAATTGAAACTATGCACATGGAGACTAGAAGAGGATGGAATGGAGCTCTGGAATCCTGAAGAATTCACTGCTGATGCCCGCTGGGACTCATATGCCAAGCTGGGTGACTTAGTCCTATTTCGAGAAGATTATTCCAGAACAGGTTTTGGACAATTGGGTTCTCAAAACTACAAAAATCTCTATGTTGGCCTGGGTAGCCCTTGGTTTGCACTTCTACTCTTGAAAGGTTTCCAGATTTGAAACTTGTAAATTTGACCTATAGGTGTTCTCCAAGCTTCTTCTAGGGTTTTGACAACTTTGAATGACTTTGACTATTTGTTGACAACTTTTCCAACCTTTCTCTTTGACAAATCTACAAACTAGACCTGCAAAACACATGCAAAGAGAGGGAAAATTTGTTGAGGGGTTAGTGAATAGGGGTTTCCCTTTGTCAAACCTTGGTTTGGTAATAAAACCTTTGAAATGAAATAAAATATGGAAAGAAGATGATGAATGAACAACATGCAGTGCTACAACTCACCAAACCCTTGAAGTAGAATTCTAAAGACATACAAGTAATGGTTCTAAAGTGCTTGAATGCTCTTGTAAGAAAAATTCTTAGATACTAGATCACTTAATTTCTTGTTGGATTGATTAGAAAATTAGGAGGGGTGAAATGAGTAGAAATACCTTGTATTTATAGAAAATTATTCCCTAATTCCCAAAAATACAACATTAAAGGCTGACCTTAGATGTTAGAAAATAAAAACTTGCTAGAAATTTGAAGTTATTTTTATTTTTGTGCCAAAGGGGACTCATTCACCCCTAGTGGTGAATGGGTCCCACTTAGGAATTTAAAGTGGGTTTCAGAAATTATATGTTTTAAAAGATGCTTATCGGGATTAGTTTCAAAAGTACACTTAAGTAAGCCATGTAAGTGTAAAATGGGGCCAATTAAAACATAACAAAGGTTAAATTATTAATGAAAAGCCTAGAAAAGCATGAAATTTTGTTACAACACTTTACAACACTTTGAAATAAGGCTTGGTATATGATAAAAAAGAGATTTAGGTGAAATATATTAATAAGATTCTAGAAAAGTGTGACAATACATGTTACAACACTTTAAGGCATCATACAATTATTTTAGTTCACCAAGGTGCAAGACCTAATGTGAATGTGTTGACCACATTACAACACTGAATCAAGGCATGGTTAAGCCCAAAATTACAAGGAGGACCCAAACGGGACAAAAAAATTAGAAGGGTTACTTTTTCAATGTCCACATTTAGCCCCTACTTTAGTGAGAGGATGAACCTATTTCAACTCACACTAAAGTAGACCAACACACATCAAGACGGGTTCCCATGAACTAATGCTAGCAAGATGGGACAACAATGATGAAGAGGGGTGATCAAGCCCCTAGGATCAATATCTCATGACAAACCAACATAAGCACAAAGGGAACACACATGATATCAAGAATAATGACAAGGCACAAGGATACAATGCCAAAGATGAAATAGGGAAAAAGGGAAAGAAAAATTAAAATTGGATCAAGCTTCAACCATTTGTTCAATATGATGTGGATTAGATATAGGTTGCTTGTCTAGAAAATGCATACTCACTCTAAGACGATCAAACTCATGGCTATCCACTAGGTGAGAAGGCCTAAAAGGTGAGAAACATACACTCATGGTTGGTATGCACTCACACACATGCAAGTGGCTATGGGAAAACTCGTGCCTGTAAAGACTGAAAGATTTCCATTCCATACAAAATGTAGTAAAAGAGTAACATTCATTTCTAAGTAAGGAGATAGAGGTACATCCATAACATGATATATCCATAACATGTATACTATGAATTATCCATAAATTCTCAAAGAAATTTCATTAATGAATTATTAGTTTGTATACACCCAACAAGGTGTTACAAATCATCTATTTCAATGATACATAAGCAAGTTTACATCAATGTAACATTCATGAAATAAAGGTTCAATGTACAAATGGGCTATGCAATCCATACAAAAACAACATATGAGATATATCCATGACCAAAAGAATCTGTAATCCTCATCTACCTTGAATCTACTGGTCTTCTTGCGCTAAGGCCAAGAGTGCAGTTAAGGAACCTTTTCCACCCAACCACAAAGCACATGACTTCCCCGGGTTTCTTCCTATCTCAAAGAAATCCCTGACCCTGCACGAGGAGCCTAGCAACCTAGAACAACACAACAGGAGGGAACTCTTGATGCAATCCTAATGCCTATATGCATTCCTATACTAAGAATAACATATTTCTTGCAAATAGGAGGTGGCAGAGACCTACATAACATTTAATTCTAGGCTTTTATTCCATCTATTTTAATGGTACATTGCTTGGACAAGCATAAACAAAAATAATTGATAGTTTTATAAAAGGTAAAACTATCGTCTCTATGGGTCCACCTTCGACATCCTATCCTGGAAGTCTACTCATAATGTATAATTCATATAACTCACATAAATGCATGAAGTTAAGCATTTTCTATGCAACATTTGTAGTAACATAAAACATTCCAAAATTTCCATGTTTCCTTGTTTAGAAAATGAACTCCCATGCCTTAACACAAACTTGTAACTTTCCAAAGTTTACCATTTCACACAAATAGAAACATCATATTATTCACAGTTTTACCACAATCTGGTTTTCATAACAATAATTCATATCCTTGCATGCATTTTGAAGGTAAAATACTTTATGTAGAAAAACAATCACATTTAAAGAAAAATAAATTGTCATTTAGTAAAAACATACTTGTAGGAGTAATTATTTATTACAAGAAAATGAGAGTTACTCCGATTACTAAAATAACAATCAAATATTTATAGTCACGGGTAAAACAAACAATTTCAATTACAAAATATACATTATGTAAGAAAATAAGCAATTTTCAGATGGTAATAATGTTGGTAATTGTATAATCAGCTATTTTTTTATACATAAACTTTCTTAGTAATGAAATTCAAAAATAAATCATTCTAAATAGCATGGTTAAGTAAAATTGAAATAAAGAATCTTCTCCAATCAACACTATATGCATTTTCAGAAATTATATTTTGTACTTATATTATTATTTCAGTAAACACACCCACATATACATAGCAAAAAGAATTCATTACACTAAATATGATAACTAAGTCAATATTTACATGAAATTTTTCATTAGCATACAACAAAAAAGTAAATTATTCTCAGCCAAAACAAATTTATCCACTCCTAATTTTAAAACTTGATAGGTTTCAACAAGAAAAAATATACATATATATTCATATAGATATTTAGATCTAAAATATAATGTGTAGAAAAAATATTCTTGTCTAGAATAAAATATGTATATATATACAAACTCATAAGTTATTAATTCTAGAATAAAAAGAGGGTTCAACTAGTTAACCATTTTACCACAGGAAATTTCCAGCCACAAACAGGTGTAAATATTGGTTCATATATTTATGTCTCATACTGTAATTTACTATGTACACATATAATATATATATATATATTTTATATGTATAAAATAATAGATATACATGTATATATATATTATAAGTATGCGTATGCTTTTATCAAAATTTATACAGCTGAAAAGCCACCAACGAAATTGATAAAGGTTTTAAATAACAAGTGAATGGAATTCAAATATTTTATAAGGGGAAGGCAAGAGTGATATGGGTCAACACCCTGCCCATTGCGGAGGCACTACCTGTTGTGGGCAGCACCCCCTCCATAGGTTGCGGCCTATGGAGGGTGCTGCCCTCAATAGAGCAACCCTTCCCATATGGGAAGGACGTGGCTGGGGGGCGAAATGCCCCACCTAAAAACCTTTTTCTGCCTTTTAAACCAAACATTTAGGCAAAAATCAAAACACAAAGCTTCGATATATATATGTTTAATCTGTACTCATTTAAATATATGTATATATATATTTATATACATATACAATTAAGTGTGTATATATATATAATTGCATTTAGATTTACATAATTTTTAAACACTTTGAATTAAGATTTAACTCTAAGAATCGCAAAGAAAAATTCCAATCTAGGCAGAAAGTATACAATACAAAGAAGTTGTAAAAACTATTTATAAATATATAAAGGATTTAGGAAGATTGTATGGATTTCACTAATGAGTTTTGTATAGGAAATACTTCAAAAATAGAGGTTTTAGAATTAAATCTTTGAATAATACAAAAAATTCTTTTTACATATTTTGGAATTTAAAAACAATAGAAGAGATTTTTAAAAACCTAGGTGATTTTCCTTCAGTTGAGGATGCTCTTTCAAGCCACTTCTTCTCCCACTTCTTTATTTCCTTGTAATTTGTGTTCTGAATAGTCTTCCCTTCTTCTTTCCTTCTTCCCCTGTACTTCTCTTCTTAATTCCCTATTTCTATTCTATTGAAAACCAAAAACATCTAATGGCAGCTATTTTCAAGTGCAATTGCAGAGCAAGTTCAAGAAAGTTATCAAACAGTTGTGTTTTCTCATTACTTCTTTTTTCTTTTTAAAAGATTTTCACCCCTTATTTTCTCAAATCCAGTCTTGAAATTCAAATTAAATTCATTTTCCTAATGATTCTTTTTCATCTCCAAAATTTAACTTTTAATTTCACAACAACTATTTATTTCAAAATAAATAAGTAAATAAACACCACTTATTGTAAATAAAATATTACACTTCTAATGCAAATAACAATTTACTAACTAATATTCACTTTTTGACAATTGTTTTACTCAACACAGCACATGCATTTAATTACATATAAAATTATTTAAACTAAATTACCTTTTATTATTCCCATCACCCTTTTGTTTCCACTTCATAAAATTAAATAAACACTGAGTAAAACACATAATTATGCATCCAATTAAATTAAAACTACATGCATTTAAATGACACTACGTGCATGTGTGTGTATGTGATAGATCCATTCCTACGGTACCCTTCTAGGAAGCTAACCACCTCTCCTTAGCCACACCCTTGGTCTTCGACGACCTACAACTCAATACCCCTAGACACATCAATAAATTAGCATCCACATAAAGATATAAATCAAAACATGCTAATACTCATGAATTCAAATAACATTTTCCATTTTTTTCATCATGTTCAAAATAAATTGCATTCTAGGCATTCAACTTTCCTTAAATTAAAACAACATTTCATATTTCATCACACCCAGAATACCATAGTATTCATTATGTATTCAACCACATGCATCCAATCATATGTCAAATCCACACAAAGCCAAAAGCAAGCAGCATCAGAGTTCGAGACGTGACAATGCCTTAGAATGGGCTTCCCACTCAACCATACCAAAGTTATACCTCCTAATAACTTTAATAACGTGCTAGAAAAAGAAAAATGGTCTTTTTTAGCTTCACAAGGAAAGAGAAACTTCGTATGCTTGGAGCTCATGAAAAAATGTGATGGCGCCATAGACATGCAAGCTGTGTTATGCAAGGTGGCCATATAAAAAATGCAATATGCAATATGCAAAGGATGTTCAAAGGAGTCTTGCTTATTTCATGTGAGGTCTTAGCTTAGGGAACATTGTGTCTAATATCTCCAAGAGAGGACCAATCAAAGAATAGAAAATTCATAACTTAGGAGATGCAGTGTGTCACATCAAGCCACCAAGAGGAATATAATATGCTAAGATAAATCACGCTCATGAAGGACATCACACCCAATGTCATCCAAAAAGTGACAAACACACCGTATGAAGTAAGAAGGCTGCACTAATTACCAAGAAAAGGAAAAAAAATGCAAAAGAATAATGCCAATGTATGCCCCCATTTTGAAGGAATTGTTAAAACCAGGCCATGAGCAATTACTTTAAAGTAGCAAATGAAAAATGCAAACAAGAAAGAAGACATGAAAGCCAATTTGGAAAGCCCTAGGCTAAGTCATATGTTTCTAAGTGAAGTTGCATCATGCAAGAGAAAAATAAAAGAGAGTGGTTTCCCCCAAAAAAAAAATCCAACCACATAAGGGATCTATGGATTTGGGGTCAGTATGTTCTTTGCTGCAATGTTTTGTAAGGAGCTTGGAACTATCATCATCCCCAAAATACACATAGAACTGGAAGAATGACACAAAGAGAGCAAAAACAAAGAAAAACCTTGTGGGTCAACATGGAAGATACATAGGGTGTCTTGATTCCTTGCGTCATTCCCAAAAGTAAAATACAAGACAAATAAAAAATAAAAGGTGAAAGAAAATGAAAAGTTTTTGGGTCAATATGAAGGAAACATGAATGTCTCAATGCCTTGCATCATCCTCAAAAGGAAAACATAAGAAAAAGAAAAAAAAAAGGCAAAAGAAAGCCTTTTGGTTCAACATGAAAGAGACATGGATGTCTCAATGCCTTGTGTCATCACCAAAAAGAAAAAAAAATCCAAAAAGGAAAAGACAAGAAAAAATGGTAAAAGAAAAGGGCCCTGTGGGTCAACATGAAAGAGACATGAATGTATCAATGCCTTGCCCTATGCCCAAAAGGAAGACATAAAAAAAAGAGTGTAAGACAAGCATGAAATCAAGAAGAATGAAGGTACAAATAGAGGAATGCCACAAAGAGAGAGAATGTCAAATAAAACATTACAGGGGATCACATTATGCACGTGAAAGAGAAAGAAAATGCAAAAGACTAGTAAGGAAAAGGTGAGTCAACCATCAAGCAAGTCATCCGCCTCCCAATCTTAGTTTGTATAAGTGGATGGTGAATAAAACAACTAAGGGACAATGAAAAATGCATTACTAGGACAAGGCTAGCAACTTCTTGCCCCCACTGGGTGCAAGGAAAGAATGAGCCGAGGTAGGTGATAGGGAAGGTCATGTAATAGTGAGAAGGGAATGTTCTACAACTATTACATGACAAAGGGTAGGGGAGTGGTATTTTATGGAATCATTAGATAGCAATTATTACCATCAAAATGATACTTAGTATTTCTTTCAATGTATGACACTCATCACTACTATGTCCGAGACCGCGATGATAGGCACAATGTGGAACTTTAGCATCTTTAGGATATATCACCAACCTATTCATAGGTGGAAATAGTATGAGTCCTTTGTTTAAAAGTATTTGTAGTTTCCTTTCACTTTCAGGTGGTGGATGAAGAGAAAACTTTAGTTTTTGTAACTTTTAAGGCCTCTTACATTTACTAGATTCACCAACTTCTCAAGATGGTATTAGGGTAGGAGGTCTTGACATGATTTTATCGTTGTCCTTTTTATTATTATGAGGTATTGATTTTCTTTAGGAAGAAGGACATTTATATCAAGAGGATTATCAAAGATCACTATGCCATCATCATGAAGCCTTAGATATTCTCTAGGAGGTTTGTTTTTATGAGAGGGATCTTGATATCCTAACCCTTTTTTGTTTTCATCTACTAAATTTTTCTCGAAGAGTTGATGAATTTCACATTCAATTGTTGTGTCACATCCTTGTTTACTCCAAACGGGAAGCCCATTTTGAGGCATGAATTTCCCCATAGCCACTTGCATGTGTGTGAGTGCATACCAGCCATAAGCATATGTTTCTCTCCTTTTAGGCCTTCTCACCTAATGGATAGCCATGAGTTCTACTGCCTCAGAGTGAGCATGTGCTTTCTGGACAAACAACCTAGATTTGATCCACATCGAGTTGGAGAAATGGTCGAAGGTTGATTTGATTATTTCTTTTTCATTCCCTTTTTCTCTCTTTCATCTTTGGAATTGTATGCTTTCTCCTTGTAATTATTCTTGATATCATGCATGTTCCCTTTGTGCTCATGTTGGACTGTCATGAGATCTAGATCCTAGCGACTTGATCAACCCTCTTGATCGTTGTCATCCCATCTTGCTAGCATTGGTTCATGGGAACCCCTCTTGATGCGTGTTGGTCTACTTTAGTGTGAGTTTGAAGTAGGTTCATACTCTCACTAAAGTGGGGGCTAAATGTTTCGTTTGGGTCCTTCTTGTAATTTTGGGCTTAATTGTGCCTTGATTTAGTGTTGTAATGTGGTAAACACATTCACATTAGGTCTTGGGCCTTGGTGAACTAAAATAATTTTATGATGCCTTACTTAAAGTGTTGTAAAGTGTTGTAACACATTTTGACACTTTTCTAGGATATTATTAATATATTTCACCTAAATAACCTCTTTTTATCATTTACCAAGCCATATTTCAAAGTGTTGTAAGATCTAAGGTCGGCATGTGATGTATTTTTTGGAATTAGGGCATAATTGTGTATAAATACAAGGTTTTTCTACTCATTTCACCCCCCTCCTAATTTTCTAATCAATCCAACAAGAAATTAAGTGATCTAGTATTCAAGCATTTTCTTACAAGAGCATTCAAGCACTTTGGATCCATTACTTGTATGTCTTCAAAATTCTACTTCAAGGGTTTGGTGAGTTGTAGCATTGCATTTTGTTCTTTCATCATTCTCTTTCCATATTTCATTTCATTTCAAGGGTTTAATTACCAAACTGGGTTTTGACCAAGGCAAACCCCTATTCACTAACCCTAAAAAAATTTCCCCTCTTTGCATGTGTTTTGTGTGTCTAGTTTTCAGATTTGTGTAAGAGCAAGGCTGGAAAAGTTGTCAACAAATTTTCAAAGTCATTGAAAGTTGTCAAAACCCTACAAGAAGCTTGGAGAACACCTATAGGTCAAATCTACCAGTTTCGGATCTAGAAACCTGTCATGAGTAAAAGTGTAGACTGAGGGCTATAGTTTCCTATTCTGAATTTTCAAAAATCTGGAAGTGGACTAATTTTCCATTAGTGGTGATTGAGTCCCACTACCTAGGCCAAAACAAATACTTTTATAGTTTTGAGTACCAAGTTGTCTGAAACCTATTATGGTAGAATCTTCCTGAAATAAGACTAAGTGGCCCAGCTTGGTATATGAGTACTAGTGGGAATCAACAGTGAATTATTTAGGATTCTAGAGCTCCATTCCATCCTCCTCTAGTCTCCAAGTGCACACTTTCAATTTCATAGTTTTCTGTTACAATTTGTTTGCATATCTAGTTCCTTTTGTGTATCACAGCGTGTTTTGAAACATCTTGCATTTTCTTATTTTTGTATTATTAGTCAATCTCTTTTAACAATTTCCAGCCTTAAGGAAAATCCCCTTTGACATATTTCATTTTCCTTTTCATTGGAATCTCACAAATTTGTTCTTGAGTGTGAACATTGTGAAATCATACCCCTCTTCCTTTTTTCCCCTTTTGGTGTGAACAAGGAAGTTGTGCATACCATTTCCATTGTCCACATTTTGGTTAAATTTACATTAGAACAGCACATTTTCTTATTTTGGAGTCCATCATCATCCTATAATTAGCTTGCATTGCATTTTGTATTAGTTAATTTGCATTCTAGGGTTTTAAAATTTTACATTAGTGAAAGTGCATATAGTTTTCTTTTTTGCATCTCCAATCATTGAAAAACATCTAAAAAGCTATATTTTCCTTTAGTATTCAGGTCATACAACATACGAAGCATCAAAACCAATTGAAAATTTCTAAAAATTATTAAAAAAACCCTAACTGGGACTCATTCACCATTTTGGGCGAATCAGTCCTAGTCTAGATTTTAAACTGTCTATTACATCATCACAAAGCTCATTTTTGTGCTTCCTAAGCCTCCTGGTAACATATACTATAAGTGTGGAAATTTTTGGGAACATGCTTTTTATGCATCTAGGTCAAAAACATCAATTTAGGGTAGTCATTTTTGAAATGATTTCAATTACAAGCATCATTAGATCTGAAAATGCTCACATTTCAAAAATTTTGGCATAACAAGGATAAACGTACTTTTCAATTTTGTGTACACAATGTTTCTATTCATAAAAATTTGTGTAAGTTTGATAAAAGTGCATTTCATTCTTGGATACACATTGTTTGCATTCTTAAAGCTTTGCATACATTGGATAAAAGTGTTTTGCATCTAAGGATATACATTGTTTATATTGCTGAAATATTGCATGAAATTGTAACAAGTGATTTTCATTTTTGTTCAAACAATGTTAGTGTCTTACATCTCTAGACATGCTAAGAAAAATTTCCTATCCCCTCCCTATGAGAGTGTTTTAGTGATAGATAATACAACCTTGGACATTCCTAACAATCATATTTGTTCTTCTCCTAATATCTCTCCTATTGGCGAAGAAGATATTTTGGTGTTAGAAGAACCAATCGATGAGTTTTGAGAATCCTAGTTGTTTCTCTCCTCTTACCTCTCTTAGTCGACAAGACATTGATGAACAAGACAACACAACCATCAGTAATCATGACAATAATTTTTTTTTCTCCTAGTATCTCTCTTAGTTGTGAAGAAGATACTTTGATGTTAGAAAAAAAAATCAATGAAGGTCATGAGAATATTAGTTGTCCCCCCTTCACCTTGAGAAACACTTATTGAGCAAGAAAAATCAACCATTGATCATTCCCCTACTTGCGATGAAGTCATTTTAGAAGAACCAATCTTTGAATCTCAACAACATGTGGTTTGTAGTTCTCCTAAAAACTATCCTCCTAGGGCAGATCTCCTGGTGCAAGAAAAGGATAACATTGACAATAATGATACAGTGTCCTTAGAAGAAGAAGAGGAAACATTGGAATCACACTCGCTAAGGGATGTTAATATAATTCACCCTCAACTCATCCTTTACCCACCATTACACAAACATCACACTAAAAAAAAACCTGAATTCATCCCCTACCCATCTAAGAATAATGTGTCACAACAATCCAGTCATAATACTGTTGTTGGGTATGTGCAGGATCATGGTGCGCCAAAAAGTGGCAATATTTGTAGGGTATGTGGCTGGACTTTTTTTTCACCCAAAATTAATGAAACGAAAAGGGTTTTTAGAGGAGATTCTCAGCTTTCCAAAAATATAAATTATGATTTAATTTGAATTTAATAAATAATTATTATTCATTTTCTATTAGGAATTACGACTCATCAATAGCTGATTGAAAACATCTATAACTTTCAAACGGTATCATATTTTTGAATCCAAAACATGCCACATTCTATGCTTCAAATACTATAGGATTAAGAAAAGAAAAATTAAATTTCATGAATTTTGACCAAGTTAAGGTGGTAGACAGACGAAGTTTTATATTTCTAAAAGTTGTAATAAAAAATTCATAATTAATTATTTACTTGGAAAAAAATTACAAAAAAATATGCATCACATCCGAACATGAGTCCTCTACTTATATATAAAATCTTATAAAAAATATTATCATTTTATTATGGTTAGGGTGGTCAGACAGACACCTACTTCTTATTTTTTCCCTGAAATTTAAGTACTATGCATTGAAATTTCAAATTTTCACCAAATAGATTTTATTTATTTTTAAATAAACCTAGTATTTTAGAAACTACATTCAATTTTCTACAAATTCTATTGTTACATATTTTTGAAATAATATAGATAACTTATTCAAATATTTACGTCAAGTTGCCTAACACTGTTTTTTCTGATTTTTTTGCACTTAAGGGCCTGTTTTTTGCATGATGATCCTGCACATACCCTGCTCATACATATAACACTATAAAAAATACGCAACCACAAAAACCAACCTCGAAACCCTTACCTTTGCCTAATCTCATATTGCTTAGTGCATCTCCTTTTCCTGCACAAAGTGGAAAGGAGTAAGATCTCATTGAACAACTTAAGAACACTCCTACTAAGATATTATTATGGTCCCTTATTCAAACCTCCCCTCATTATCATAACATAATTCAAAGTTCAAGTTACAACAAGTTCTTATCTCTTCTAATGTGCAACTGAATGACATAGAAGCCCTCATTCAAGGAATAAATGTTGAAGCCTTCATAATAATATCTCAATATAAAAGAATAGGGATAAAGTGAACCCTTATTGACATTGGATCCACTCTTAATGTGTGTAGTGTAAGCCTTTTGGACAAGCTTAGAGTGGATAGATCAAACATTCAACCTGATTCTTTATCTATCAAGGGATTTGACAATGTAGGAAATCAGCTGCTTGGTGTGATTACTTTGGCTATTATAGTTGGAAAGGCCACATTGGAAACACCAATCCATGTTATGCCTAACGATATTTCATATAACCTTCTTCTAGGTAGAACGTGGATTCATGCAATGAATGGGGTGCCTTCTACTCTTCATCGTGTAATGAAGTATGTCTAAAACAACAAAGTGTACACAATCGAAGTTGACCTTAACCCTGATAGTTGTTTAAACATTGAGAAAAATAAGGAAAATCCCTTGAAAACATTAACACCAACTATACAACTGGAACCCATCCAAAAAAAGCTATAGAACAACATATTGAACAAGTCACGAAGCTATTAGAAGATGATTGGGGTTCCTTAGATTTCAAACATACATTTACGGGTGAATGCAAGATTATAAACAAAGACTCTGAAAAGGAAATGAAATGTGGTAATGTCAACACAAAATTTGGATGACCCTTCCAAATTATCAACCTCAACCACTAAACAAGATGCAAATTATACAACAAAATTTGATGACACCGACTATCAATAACCACCAGATCCAAAAGCAATGAAAAAGCTTTATGGAAAATGTTATGAACTTATGAAACAACTTGGCTAGAGTGGAAAAGGATGTGGTGCTAGAGAACAAGGTATCCACAACCCTATTGAGCCTACCATGTAAGAAATAACTCATGATCTTGGTTATTGTCCTTTGATAGAAATAAACAAACCCTTGCTAAACATCAACACTCTTCCAAAAGATTCCTCTAAGTTTCCCTTCATGGTAGTGCACCTTGAACTAGTTGATACTTGTAGTGTTGGTTGTTATCCTTTGCAAAAAAAGACCTATTTTCTTAATTTCAATGTCATCTTTCAAAATGCTAATGATTTAGATTTTACACCCTCCTATAAATGAGAGAACAAAATCTCACAATCTAAAGAGCCTTGCATAGGTATGACAACTAATACTAAGAAATAAATATCTTTGTCACAAAATAAAGGAACCTCTTCTACCATTGATCAAGAGGGTATCTTGTCAAGAATCCTCCAAGATCAATTGATATCTCTCCCTCCAAGAACTTGAAATAAATTTTATTACAAGAATTCATTTTACGCATGTTAGAGAGTTCATGGTCTTTCTGCTAATGAATGTAAGGCTTTGTGTAGTAAAATCCAACATCTTAAGGATTTTGGTGCTCTCCCTTATGTGGGGGCACCTAATTCCTCTAATTGATATTGATTTTCACTCTACCATGCATCTTATCCATCATTTCGGCTCACCCTTGTCCTATGCTAAGTGGTTCACAAAAATGCGAACCCTTGTATTTTTACCTTTTATTTTGTCTTTTTCTTGTGTTTTCCTTTTGGGGATGATGCAAGGTATTGAGACTTCCATGTCTCTTTCATGTTGACCCAAAAATCTCTCTTTTTCTTGTGTTTTCCTTTTATGGATGACGCAAGGTATCGAGACATTTATGTCTCCTTCATGTTGACCCAAAAGCTTTTCCTTTTCTTTCGCCTTTTTTCCCTTTTCATTTGTTTTGTGTTTTCCTTTTGGGGATGAAGCATGGCGTCGAGACACCCAATGTCTCTTCCATGTTGACCCACAAGGTTTTTCTTTATTTTTGCTCTCTTTGTGTCATTCTTCCAGTTGTATGTGTATTTGGGGGATGATTGTTCCAAGCTCCTTACAAAACAATGTAGCAACGAACATACTGACCCCAAGTCCATAGACCCCTTATGTGTTTGGTGTTTTCATTTTGGGGGAACCCCTTCCTTTTCTTTTACTCTTACATGATGTAACTTAACTTGGAAACATATGACTTGGCATAGGGATTTCCAAGTTAGATCTCATGTTTTCTCTCTTGTTTTCATTTTTCATTTGTTACTTTAAAGTAATTTCTCATAGTATGGTGCTTAGAAATTCCTTTAAAGTGGGGGCATACATTGGCATTATTCTTTTGCATTTTTTTATCCTTTTCTTGGTTCTTAGTGCAGCCTTTTTACTTCATACGCTGTGTTTGTCACTTTGTGGATGACATTGGGTGTGATTTCCTTCATGAGCATGATTTATCTTAGCATATTACATTCCTCTTGGTGGCTTGATGTGACACACTACATCCCCTAAGTTGTGAATCTTCTATTCTTTGATTGGTCCTCTTGAAGACATTAGACACAATGTTCCCTATCTTAAAGACCTCGCATGAATTAAGCCTCCTTTGAAAATTCTTTGCATGTTGCATTTTTCATTTTTTATATGGCCCCATTGCATAATAGAACTTGCATGCCTATGGATCCATCACGATTGTTCATGAGATCCAAGCATGCGAATTTTTTCTTGCCTCATGAAGCTCAAAAAGACTATTTTTCTTTTTGTGGTGCCTTATTAAAGTTATCGAGAGGTATAAATTTGGTATGGTTGAGCGAGAATCCCATTCTGAGGCATGACTTTCCTCATAGCCACCTGCGTGTGTGTGAGTGCCTACTAGCCACATGAGTGTATGTTTCTCACCTGTCAAGCCTTCTCACCCAACATACAACCATGAGTTTCGTCACCTTAGAGTGAGTATGTGTTTTTCAGACAAAACAACCTAGATCTGATCCATATCATGTTGGAAAAATAGTTGAAGGTTGGTTTGATTCCATCTTTTCTTTTCCTTTTTCTCTTTTTCATATTTTTCATTGTATGCTTTTTCCTTGTCATTATTCTTGATATCATGTGTGTTCCCTTTGTGTTTATGTTGGTTTTTTATGAGATATTGATCCTGGGGGCTTGATCACCCCTCTTGATCATTGTTGTCCCATCATGCTAGGATTAGTTCATGGTAACCCCTCTTGATGTGCGTTGGTCTACTTTAGTGTGAGTTTGAAGTAGGTTCATCCTCTCACTAAGGTGGGGGCTAAATGTGGACACCCAAAAAGTAACCCTTCTACTTTTTCTGTCTCATTTGGGTCCTCGTAAGTTTGGGCTTAATTGTGCCTTGATTTAGTGTTGTAATGTGGTCAACACATTCACATTAGGTCTTGGGTCTTGGTGAACTAAAATAATTTTGTGATGCCTTACATAAGTTTTGTAATGTGTTGTAACACATTTTCACACTTTTCTAGGATCTTATTAATATATTTCACCTAAATAACCTCTTTTTATCATTTACCAAGCATTATTTCAAAGTGTTGTAAAAAAATTTCATGCTTTTCTCAGCTTGTCATTAGTAATTTAACCTTTCTTATGCTTTAATTGGTCCCATATTACACTTATAGGCCTTAATTAAGTGTATTTTTGAAAATGATCCCAATAAGCATCATTTAAAACATTAAATTTCTGAAACCTGCCTAAAATGCCTAACTGGGACCCTTTCGCCACTAGGGATGAATGAGTCCCCTTTGGCACAAAAATAAAAATAATTTCAAATTTCTGGTGGGTTTTTATTTTATAGGATCTAAGGTCAATCTATGATGTATTTTCAGGAATTAGGGAATAATTGTGTATAAATACAACGTTTTTCTACTCATTCCACCCCTCCTAATTTTCTAACCAATTCAACAAACAATTATGTGATATAGTATTCAAGCATTTTGTTTAGAAGAGCATTCAAGCACTTTGGAGCCATTACTTGTATGTCTTCAAAATTCTACTTCAAGGGTTTGGTGAGTTGTAGCATTGCATATTGTTCATTCATCATTCTCTTTCCATATTTTATTTTATTTCAAGGGTTTAATTACCAAATTGGGGTTTGACCAAGGCAAACCCCTATTCACTAACCCTTCAACAATTTTTCCCTCTCTTTGCATGTGTTTTGTAGGTCTAGTTTGTAGATTTGTCAAAGAGAAAGGCTGGAAAAGTTAACAAATTTTCAAAGTCATTCAAAGTTTTCAAAACCATAGAAGAAGCTTGGACAACACTTACAGGTCAGATTTACCAGTTTCAGATCTGGAAACTTGTCAAGAGCAGAAGTGGAGACTGAGGGCTACAGTTTCCTGTTCTGTATTTTCAAAAATCTGGAAGTGGACTGATTTGTCATCAATAGTGAATGAATCCCACTATCTAGGCCAAAACAATTTTTTTTGTAGTTCTGAGTACCCAGTTGTTCGGAACTTGTTCTGGTAGAATCTTCCCAAAATAGGACTAAGTCACCCATCTTGGCATATGAGTCCCAATGGACATCAATAGTGAATTCTTCAGGATTTAGAGCTCCATTCCATCCTTTTATACTCTCTAGGTTTACACTTTCGATTTCATAGTTTTCTGTTATAGTTTGTTTACACTTCTAATTCATTTTGTATATCGCAACGTGTTTTGAAAATGTTGCATTTTCTTAGTTTTGCATTATTAGTCAATTTATTTTATCAATTTCTAGCCTTAAGGAAAATCCCCTTTGACATATTTCAATCTCCTTTGCATTGAAATCTCAAGGATTCATTCTTGAGTGTGAACATTGTGAAATCAGATCCCTCTTCCTTCATTCCCCTTTTAGTGTGAGTAAGGAAGTTGTGCATTTCATTTCCTTTATTTTGTGACAATGGAATTGGAATGCACAACTTTCTTATTCACACCAAAAGGGGAATGAAGGAATAAGGATCCAATTTCACAATGTTTACACTCAAGAACAAATCCTTGAGATTCCAATGCAAAGGGGATTGAAATAAATCAAAGGGGATTGTCCTTAAGGTTGGAAATTGATAAATAAGCTCAACACTAATGCAAAACTTAGAAAATGCAAGATGTTTGAAAACACACCGTGATATGCAAAAAAGACCTAAATGACCTATAAAATGCTTTGAAAACATAGTCAAAATAGAATAGAAATGTGCAATAGTAAATGGTGTGGCCTAGGAATCTCAGAATAACTAAAAGTAGCTCTGAAAATCTAGAAATGCTGACTTTTTGACCAACTGGGACTCATTCGCCAACTTGGGCAAATCAGTCCTAGAACAAGGTTTTTTCCTATAAATTTGTTTCAAGGAAAAGGGTACTGGAATTATCAAATTGATCTGACAAACATCCCAAGCGGGACTCATTCACCACTAATGGCGAATCAGTCCTTTTTTTCTTTTCCAAAAATTGAAATCACATATCTGTACTCCAACACCTGCACTTCATTCCTAGATTGAAACTTGGATCCAATTCTATGAAAACACTTGCAAAAAATAATATAATTTTATTTCTAATGGGGAGTTTTCCTCGATGAAACCCCTAGTTTGGTATTTAAACCTTGAAAGAAATAATGAAATATGTAGAAAAACCCTAGGCCTAAGTGTGTCTAAGACTAGGAAATCTGAAGCAAGATTCAACCCAATTCTAATATGCAAGAATAAGATGCATGAATGAAACTTGAATGATGTAAGACTCACTCTAAGAGATCGTAATTCACATTAGAAATGAATCTTAATGACATGCAAACCTTCCTTAGGCTGAAGATAGAGAGAAAATGGAAGATGGAATCACTTGGAAAACAAGTCCTTAGGCTTGGCTTGATAGCTAATTGCATCTCCCCAAATTATAATTCTTCATGATTCTCCATAGGCATTCATAATCAACTTTTGACAATGCTTGATCTAGAATAAGAGTGAGCTTGAAGACCTACAAAAATCCCTAAATGCTGCCTCAAAGTTTCAACTTTGTTGTAAATAGACTTGTGAATGCTCTTGTGAAAATTATTCAATACTTGACTCTTGAATTTGCTTGTTAAAAATTGCTAGATGTTATGAAAATAACCTAAAAAATTATATTTATAGGCATCAATACCTAATTGATCATTATTTAGACCTCAAAGGCCAACATCCACTAGAAATTTGAATTAGGTCAGTGATTTTCCTGCTCAAACTTGAAAATCCCCCAAAAGAGACTCATTCGCCACCCTTGGGGAATGGGTCCCACTAGAGGAGACTCATTTTCCCAAAGTGGCGAATGGGTCCCACTTAAGGTTTTTGAGGTGGGTTTTCAGGATTTAAATGAATTAAGTGTTATTTGTCAGGATTTATATGATTTTTAAGTGGACTAAGCCTCAAGGTTTGAAATAATGGGTCATAGGGGCCTATAAATGCTAATTTAAAGGAAAGTAAATGCAATGGTGCCCAAGATAGGTCCAAATTATACAAAGGATTGTACTATCTCCAAGAAGGGAGTACAATTTTAGTTTCCACATTTCGCCCCCACTTTAGCGCCCATATGACTCTACGTGCATATGCAAGCTAGAGGACTCTAAATAATACATTTTATTTCATAAAAGGGTACTCATTCAGAAGATGGGAGAACGAAGCCCCCAGTGTAGTTATCTACAAAACCAAAACATTAGGAACCGCATCCTGCAATATGAATTCATTAGTTGTTCGAAAATCTTCTTATTAAACCTCTAACTAGAAATCACATTTGAGGGTAGATGTATGCTCCCCCTTAATTTTGCTTGCTCTACTGAAGTGGAATCAAGGTAGCAATCTAGTCGTGTCAAATGGGGTAAGTCGTACCATAGGGAATTTCCAAGTAACATGCTAGATAATGATAGAAAATTAATGATTTCAGGAGGGGAATCATGATTTCAACACAATAAATGGTGTGAAAAAAGAAATTCACTAGCACCCATTATGTTTGTTTTAGTGAAATGCACTTTTTAACCCTATTGTATTAAAAACCCTAGTTTTAACCTACATAAAAGTAAAAAGTGAAGTGAATTGTAACTTACTTTATCATTTTACCTTCTTGTAGCTTGAGAGTGAGAAGAGAATAGTGAAAGATGCCAAGCAAATGATACTATGAGCTTGCGAGACTGGACATGCTATGATACCAGGTGGCGTGCGACGAGCATCAGCATGAGGTGAGTCAATTTTGCTACTTTCACTTAGTTTCTATTTAGTTATTTAATGATTTTTATGTATTTCTAGGTTAAGTTAGGATCCTAGAAAAATGTTTGCAAAGTGTCCTATTTGCTTGCAAAGTGTCCCTTTTGTTCACAAAGTGTCCCTTTTATTCACAAAGTGTCCCACTTTTTCACAAAGTCTCATGTTTCTTCGTGAAGTGTCCCAAAAGAGGTCTAAAGTGTCTAGGCCCTTTAGGAAAGCACACTAGTGGAATTTTAGAACACTTTTATGATGAATAATGTAGAAAGTAAAGAGTTTAGATTGCTTATAGTGCATATTTTTTCTTTATGGATATGTACCCACCCATTCGCGTCAACATCTAGGTGGTAAGCAGCTTAGCTTTCTTAGAGACCTAGCCCCCACACTTTTAGTAGAGGATACAAAGCACTTGTAGGTTATGGGGATATATTGCGCATACCTCATGCCCCCCATGAGGTACCATGATACGATGTTGATGGCTCTAGCTAAGTGCTGTGATTTAGACACATGTACATTTCACCTTCTTATTGGTGAGATGATGATCACCCTAGAGGACGTCCACTACATACTCTGAGTTCCAATTTAGGGTGAGCTGGTATGCTTCCGAGGAGATTGGAAATTTGATGAGAAGAAGGTAAACATGCAATACTTCCTAGATGGGCCAATGCATGATGATTGGGTGAGGGAAAAAAATGATCTTCCTATGCTTATATATTCACAAGCCTTGATGGTGAGACAAATTATGATGCACATAGTTGCACTAGTACTCGTCCCAGATGGGTGTGTAGTGCACCTAGAGGGAGGACTAGTACACTTGATACATGGGATGGCACAACACAAGATAGTATACACCAGAGGGTTTTGTATCCCTCAAATCATTATTTATATTTATCTACAAATGCGGACAATGGAAATGGAATGCAAAAATTCCTTACACCGAAAGGGAAATGAAGGAAGAGGGATCCAATTTCACAATGTTCACACTCAAGAACAAATCCTTGAGATTCCAATGCAAAGGGGATTGAAATTTGTCAAAGGGAATTATCCTTAATGCTATAAATTGATAAAGAAGTTCAACACTAATGCAAAGCTTAGAAAATGCAAGATGTCTGAAAACACGCTGTGATATGAAAAAAGACCTAAATGACCTATAAAATGCTCTAAAAACACAGGGAAAATAGAACAAGAAAGTGCAATAGTAAATGATG
>VDFB02386033.1:0-30027 GCA_007258455.2 Sequoia sempervirens | reverse complement strand
GAACCGCGGTGATTGGTTTGAGCGAAGAATGCAAGAAAGCCGGTTTGGCATCGAGTTGGAAGTAGAAACCGTCACTAGTGCACTCCGGTTTGTAAGGACTCTTGTATCTCGCTTACCGTGCCGTTATCAGATTGAGGGTGGTGCCTACGTGGAGCTTACAGATGTTCAGTCAGAACTCCAGGCACTCATTCATATCATTTTCAGTGGGGAGACAGTTGGCTGTAAGATTACTCAGCTTACAGTCATGTCAACACTTTTCGATGAAGCAACGAGGAGCAGAAGGGAACTTCAGTCTCAGATCACAGCTGGTGAGGACATGCTGCATCGACATAGCATCCTTCGTCAGAGTCTCATCGCTCCGGACAGTGACACAGTCAACAATCTCATTGAGGGGTTGATTGCTCGAGATCACACATAGTGAACTTCAGTTCCCACTTCTCAGAATAGACTTCACACACGAGTTAAACTGGATGTTACCCTTTTCAGTTAACTCGGGGTTGTCATCACATGCATACCTATTCTGAGAATCGCCTTGTTCACTTGGAGTTGTATTTAGGGTTTTCGTTAACTGATGATAGTCTTCCAGTTAACTTGTTTTAATAAGGACGTGCATGCTCGCACAATTGTCCATTTTTAGATTAGATGTTTCAGTTAAACTGAGGGTAGTTGCCAGTTAACTGTATAGTTTGTTAATTAGGGTTGGGCGCATTGCTTGCATGCATTGCGGGAACTATAGATAACACAAGGTGATTTTAGGGTTCCCTACACCTTGATGTATATAAATAAGAGCTTACGCTCATTTGTAAATAACTTTTGCTTGAGAGAGAGGAATATATGCTGTGCCCACCTTGCCCTCAATATTACTCTTTTTCGTATTTGTTCATGTGTCTTCACTATTGCAATTGATTGTTATACCACCTAGGGTTTCGAAAGATTGTGATGCTGAATTCTTTCCATAGATTAGATATATCTGTTTGAACATCTTTATCATTGAAATCAATTGTTATACCACCTAGGGTTCCAAAAGATTAAGGTGATAAGGCTGTTTTGTGTCAATTTACTGTTGTGATCGATCGTTATACCACCTAGGGTTTCGAGAAGTTGCAGCAATAAATCTGTTTTGTGAATCTTTATCAATATAATTGAAGGTTATACCACCTAGGGTTTCGTGAGATTATAAAGATAAAGGCTGTTTTGTGAAGGCTTTGCTGATTCGATCAAGTGTTATACCACCTAGGGTTTCATAAGATCGTCTTGGTAAATTCTTAAAACTGTTGTGCCCAATAAGTTGGTTTAGATTGAGATGATAGTTGTGCCCACCTTGCCTTCAAGTAGAGAGTCTAAACCTGCTTATCGTCAGATAGTCAAACCTTGCTCCGTTTCCTCTTGCTCTGTTTTCCTGAGGAGATTGGATAGATATAAGTTGTAGTTTAGTTGATTTGCGAAACCAGAGAAAACTCAGCTGCAACGTAGAAGTTCTTTCAAGAAAGTCTTGTGCCTCTAGCAGCTGAAACAAAAAGACAGGAAGTAGTTTTAGCTTATTTTTCCTTTGCAAAGTATATTTGTCAAAGTACATCGAGGGAGCTTCCCCTCCATAATTCGAAGAGCACTCATTGCGTAGTGTGCATAGGCTGTTCATAACAACTGTACTCCAGAGGTGTTGTTATTCGCCAACATTTGTTGAACCATAGGACAAACTAATACATTTGATTGGCTAAACGTCTACTAGGTTAAGGAAGTTGTGTCTATGATGGAGGTTACCAATTTCCTATTATTCATAGTTATTCTGTAGTCACTGCTCTTAGGATTAATATTGCTCGAAGGCCTTTGTCTCTCTTGAAACCATGATTATGGACAGCGATTAGGATGTAAAGCTTAACATATTATTATTGCTTACAAATAGTGACTAAGCATAAAGATTTCTTAACTAAGGATGTATCTATCTAGATGGTCATCTCTATTCGAAGAGATGCACCCCTTAATGTAAAAGCATTAAGGTATAAAAGGAGGACATGCCACTAAGAAAAGGCATCATGGAATAATTTTGGAAAAGAAGCCATTACCTCTGTTCTTATATGTTGATCGCTTGATATACTTGGGAAGGAAGGTGACTGAGTTATGCATATATGAGTAACTATCTAGCCACTTGGCACTCTATCTCATCAAAAAGTAAGACAGCTGTATTCATATATATTTGGTTAACTTATAGAGAGTGGAACATAAATAAACACAGGGAAGAGCCCTTTTGTTAGAGTTATGTGCTCATTCACAAACATGATGATCTGCTTCATCTATTTATATCTTTGTGTTCCAAATATGATAGGCTAATTTGTTTGGTGCATATATAGAGTGCATAGAAACAATGTCTTAAGGGCTGTCAGAATTAAGTGCAGATCCATTTCGAGGAGACTTGTGAAAGCTAAAAATTCAAGGTGATGATTGAATTGCAAATATACGGAGGACTAAAAACGAATTTAAGGGAAACCCATAGAAGGGACATTACAAGTGGTATCAGAGCATAATCCTGCAATCCTATGAAAGAACAATTAGTGCAAAAGAAGACACTCAAGAAATAACAACATTCAAAAAGACTTTACAAGGGAAACTTGTGTCACGAGTGCAAGGGAATTTGGGAGCCGGAACACAGATGCAAACAAAAAAGAAACCAAGCACACAACATGGAAACAAACTCTAGTCAAGTGCCAAGAAATGAAGATAAAGATGGTCCAAATAAAAGAATAAGATATGAAGAAGGAAGTAAGGAAGGGAGCAACTCTTCCAAGAAATGAGCTGAAGGAATGAAACTCTCGCAAGGAACCATGACCTTCTTACCATGACCAAGAGGAGCTAGGACTTTGCCTTGATTGCGGGAATGTATAGAAACCAGGGCACCATTGCAGTCAAAAGGCCTTACAAGGATATTGCAAAGGGAGATAACAATGAAGTTCTCTTCTAGATACACCACCCAGGAGGGGACAAGATGAGCCCACTTGGGCCAAGGGGGTACTTGCCTCTAGGGTATCTGAGGGTACAACCTTTGGGTCTAGAGGAGTTGAGCCACTAGGACAATGAGGTCCTCTTCTAGATATGCCACCTAGGAGGGGACAAGATGAGCCCACTTGGGCCAAGGGGGTACTTGCCTTTGGGGCATCGGAGGGTATTGCCTTTGGGTCTAGAGGAGTTGAGCCACCAGGATAATGAGGTCCTCTTCTAGATATGCCACCCAGGAGGGGACAAGATGAGCCCACTTGGGCCAAGGGGGTACTTGCCTCTGGGGTATTCGAGGGTACTGCCTTTGGGTCTAGAGGAGTTAAGCCACTAGGAAAATGAGGTCCTCTTCTAGATATGCCACCCAGGAGGGGACAAGTTGAGCCCACATGGGCCAAGGGGGTACTTGCCTCTAGGGTATTCAAGGGTATTGCCTTTGGGTCTAGAGGAGTTGAGCCACCAAGACAATGAGGTCCTCTTCTACATACGCCACCCAGGAGGGGACAAGTTGAGCCCACATGGCCCAAGGGGGTACTTGCCTTTGGGTCTGGAGGAGTTGAGCCACCATGTGTCCTATAATGGAGAATCTTTGTGTTCTATAATGGAGGACATTGCGTCCTATAATGGAGGGCATTGCATCCTATAATGGGGGGGCCAAGTAGACCCAAAGGGGGCTAAATCATAAGAGAAAGGGCAAGAACTGGCATGATGGATCCTAGGCTCCCCATCAAGTCATGATTCCTTATACTCTCTTATGGTTGAATCCCCCAAGGATATTAGAATGCTTCCCAAACAACTTAAGGATTGGCTAGGAGTTTACTAACATTTAAATCTACTACTTATTATTGGGGATGAATAACTATGATTTGCTAACTAGTATAATGAAGGTGAATGATTCTAAAATGTGCGCAAGACTTCAATCAGGTTGGAAATACTCTAATCCCTTGTTTATTTAGATTGAGGATTTACGACAAATTTGGGGCATCCCAAATTAAGGGAAACTAAGATGTTTGATCATCCTAATCCTAAGTTGCTTGAGGACAAGCAAATTTGGGAGGGGAGGACTGTCATGCCCTCGAAATGGTAATACCAAAATAATATTAAAATACCAATAAACATCAAAATATAAATATCTCAATTTAAATATTACTATAATTATAATATAATATAAATTTTGATTATTATTATCATTATCATTATGATGTAATAAATATTAAAATAAATATATATATATATAAGTAGTATAAAACAATAAAATCAATTTATAGATAAGGAGCATATAATATATAATATTAACTTAACTATCAAATATAAATAATAACCATTATGGTTATGATAATTGTATCAGATAAACAAAGACACCATATAATATCCATATAATAATTTAACTATCGAATATAAATATAATATACAGAGTTCACCGGCCAAGTCGCAGAGTGCCAATACACGCAACAGTCATTTTTGAAAGTGTCATAGCCGCAACGATTGCTTTCTTCTATTACGCTTGTCCCTGGTGATTAATGGTCGATGTGGTCTGAAACTCTCTAGCCACATCATCGAAAGGAAATTATACCATTGAATAGTTGCGGAGAAAAAAGTATTATTAAACCATATTAAATCATCGACTCTCTCTTCCATCGTGGCAATAACCTGACACACCGTTGAACCATAGGACAAACTAATACATTTGATCGGCTAAACGTCTACTAGGTTAAGGAAGTCGTGTCTATGATGGAGGTTACCAATTTCCTATTATTCGCAGTTATTCGGTAGTCACTGCTCTTAGGATTAATATTGCTGGAAGGCCTTCGTCTCTCCTGAAACCACGATTACGGACAGCAATTAGGAAGTAAAGCTTAACATATTATTATTGCTTACAAAGCGGTGACTAAGCATAAAGATTTATTAACCAAAGACATATCTATCTAGATGGTCATCTCTATTCGAAGAGATGCACCCCTTCACATAAAAGCATTAAGGTATAAAAGGAGGACATGCCACTAAGAAAATGCATCATGGAATAATTTTGGAAAAGAAGCCATTACCTCTGTTCTTATATGTTGGTCACTTGATAAACTCGAGAAGGAAGGTGACTGAGTTATGCATAAATGAGTAACTATCTAGCCACTTGACACTCTTATCTCATCAGAAAATAAGACAGCTGTATTCATATATATTTGGTTAACTTATGGAGAGTGGAACATAAATAAACACAGGGAAGAGCCCTTTCGTTAAAGTTATGTGCTCATTCACAAACATGATGATCTGCTTCATCTATTTATATCATTGTGTTCCAAATATGATAGGCTTATTTGTTTGGTGCATATATGGAGTGCATAGAAACAATGTCTTAAGGGCTGTCAGAATTAAGTGCAGATCCATTTGGGGGAGACTTGTGAACAGCTAAAAATTCAAGGCAATGATCGAATTGCAAATATACAGAGGACTAAAAATGAATTTAAGGGAAACCCATAGAAGGGACTTTACAACCTTATTTTGCCCATGGTTTGGAGGAGGTACAAGGTGATCCCAACCAAGTGGATATAAGTCCTTATCCACCCCATCCAAGTGGATTTTGAGGCCCATAGAGAGATATAGATGCCAATCATGCCAACTTATTGTACACAGGGTAACTACTAATTAGCCATTCACTCAAGGAGTTCCTACCATTGTAACTCTGAGTATCACTTTCCACAATAGGGTATATACCAAAAACTTGCCTATGGGGTTTTGATCAATCTCTTACTTTCCTACTCTTCTTAGATCTCTCGTTTCCTTACAGCCCCTTGAACAACAAATAACTAATAAGTGTAAAATATGGTCCATCATGCATGTTGTTGGCTTTAAGGCCTGCATGTCACTGGTTGAAACCATCCAACCCTCTAGCATAACATTGGGCAACAATCGCCTTGCATGCCATCGGCACTAAGCCCCACATGCCTCTGGCAGAAACCGTCCAAGCCTCTAGGGTAACATGGGGTATCCATCGCTTGGATGCTGCTAGCACTAAGGCCAGCATGCCTTAGGAAGAAACCATCCTGCTATCTATGGATATGACTAGTAGTTTACTGGCAGAGACCGCTCTCAGACTATTGTCATGTTGGAGCATCGATAAGCTTATCCTATGCAGGTCATAGGATTTATCAATCAGTGATCACCTCGGAAGGAAAGGAATAGTATATGTCTTAGAGGGTATACACCCTCTACCTATGCCGTCGTAGAATCCTCACTCCATCCGTCTTGTGATTCTGTTGGCGTAACTAACACCTCTCGGAGTACAAGTTGTTATGAACAGCCTATGCACACTACGCAATGAGTGCTCTTCGAATTATTGAGGGGAAGCTCCCTCGATGTTCTTTGACAAATATGCTTTGTAAAGAAAAATAAGCTAAAACTACTTCCTGTCTTTTTGTTTCAGCTGCTAGAGGCACAAGACTTTCTTGAAAGAACTTCTACGTTGCAGCTGAGTTTTCTCTGGTTTGCAAATCAACTAAACTACAACTTATATCTATCCAATCTCCTCAGGAAAACAGAGCAAGAGGAAACGGAGCAAGGTTTGACTATCTGACGATAAGCGGGTTTAGACTCTCTACTTGAAGGCAAGGTGGGCACAACTATCATCTCAATCTAAACCAACTTATTGGGCACAACAGATTTAAGAATTTACCAAGACGATCTTATGAAACCCTAGGTGGTATAACACTTGATCGAATCAGCAAAGCCTTCACAAAACAGCCTTTATCTTTATAATCTCACGAAACCCTAGGTGGTATAACCTTCAATTATATTGATAAAGATTCACAAAACAGATTTATTGCTGCAACTTCTCGAAACCCTAGGTGGTATAACGATCGATCACAATGGTAAATTAACACAAAACAGCCTTATCACCTTAATCTTTTGGAACCCTAGGTGGTATAACAATTGATTTCAATGATAAAGATGTTCAAACAGATATATCTAATCTATGGAAAGAATTCAGCATCACAATCTTTCGAAACCCTAGGTGGTATAATGTCAGAACCCTGGTGGTTCTCTGATCAAACCCTAATTGATTTTTTTGTCGTTTTTGCAATTTTTGGGTTTTTGTGATTTTGAAGGTTTTTTGACAATAATGTAAAAAATGCGATTTTGCTTATAAATGCAAATAAATTCAAATAAATTCTAGAAATCCATATAAGCTTAGTTTTTTGATCATAGATGATAGGCGTTGCATTACATTTCACTTCCAAGAATTTTACAATAGCCAGTTGCAGAGTATGAAGGAAATACAGAACACTAAATGAGAAAAACCTGATTTAAAATGGCGGCTGCAGCTGATTGAAGAATGTACGGCCAGAATGAATGAAGGTTTCTCTGAGCTTCAAAACCAACGCACAAACTTAGTTGACCAAGGCGCCCAATAATCCCAAGCCAGAAGCTGAGAAGTGGAGGCGTTCCTCTGTGAACAGATTTGTACGGCCCCTGCTGGTACGGCCTGTACAGCAGCAATTAATGAACAGTACGGATTCTTGAAACTTGTGCCAGAACTCAGATGAATGGAAATGGATGAAGTCGCCTCTGATGGAAGATGAATAATCTCTGCTGAATGTTGATGAATCTCTGTCTGATTAAATGCTTAAGCCCAATCTGTGACTTCTGAATGAAATCACCAAGTGCAATCTTCAGCTGGTATCTCACAGCCTCAGTATGCCTGATCTCTGAAGAGGTTACGTTCTCCAGAAACGATGTTCGCCAGAAACCCTAGGGTTTGCAAACTCCAATGCTCAGAAGACAAAATTGAATAATAATCAAGATAGTTCGATTTTGCCTGTGAAGAGTAATATATTCTCTTCTTTGAAAAATTCGACCTAATCCCTTCATTAAAATAATCATTTAAATAAATGATATAATATTCACTTTTGAACTTAGGAAAAGGATTAAATAATTGGCGTCCACTTTTAATGAGCATTAAATACTCATTAAGTCACATTATAATAATATATTATAAAGTATAATTAAAATACTTTATAATTGAGCCAATTAATTAAATACTTTAATATTTCAATAAAGTGACTTTATAATAAAGTCAAATTATTAAATATTTAATAATCCATGAATTACTCCTTATTTCTCCGTCAAATCAACCATCTGCTGAACTGGGTCGAATGGTGATAAAGTGCACCGGTCTGCCGAAATAGCGCTTCCGCCGACCTAACTTTCTAAAATAGAAAGTTCTCTGAAAGACTCTCTGGAAGATTGCAAGGCCAAACCACCTGTAAAGGAGCTAACCAACACTGAGCAACTGCCAAAAGGATCCTCTGAACACTCCTGTCAGCCTACGAGGATCAAATGATAGGCTAACCTCGTCACCAGCTGTGCTGACTAGGATGGGGACATGACAGTCCGCCCTCCCTGAAATTGCTTGTCCTCAAGCAATCTCAACTCTGGATGCTGTAAAATCGCCTCTGACTCCCATGTAGCATCCTCAGCTGGCAAATCTCTCCACTTGACCAGATATTCCCTGATCACACGCCTCCGAAGGTGTCTCTCTCTCATATCAAGGATGGCCTCAGGTACTAGTATCAGTTTCCCTTCATCATCAAGGGGTGGCAAAACTGGAGAGGGAACAACATGCTGACCCAATGCCTTCTTCAGGCGAGAAACGTGAAATACATTATGGACCTTGCTATCCGGTGGCAAGTCCAACTCATAACAACCTACGCCCTTTCGTCGACAACCTGAAATGGACCATAGTAGCGAGGTTTAAGTTTCTCAGCCCCACTCTTCCGCAGAGTAGACTGACGATACGGCTGCAACATGAGGTACACCATATCACCCACCTCAAAACTGCGCTCAACCCTCTTCTGATCAGCATACTGCTTATGCTGATTCTGTGCCTGCTGGATATTGTCTCGGAGAGACCTCAAGATGTCCTGCTGACTCTGCATCATATCACCTGCACTCGGCACTCTGCTATCGCTCAAAATCAAATCAGAAGATTGGGCGCCTCATACCGTACAATGCCATGAAGGGGGTCATCTGTATCGTCATATGGTGGAGTCGAGTTATAACAATACTCGCACAAGTAAATCCCTCACCCAAGCTCTCTGCTGACCAGCTATATAATTGCGCAAATAACCTTCCACCCACTTATTGACAATCTCTGTCTGTCCATCGGTCTGCGGATGGTAGCTGGTACTCGGTGTCAGCTCGGTCCCACAAAGTCTGAACAACTCCTGCCAAAAGTTGCTCATGAACCGGCTGTCTCTATCGCTGACTATCGTCCGAGGCAATCCATGCAATCGGAAAACCTCTCTGAAGAACAACTCTGCAGTCTGCGATGCTGTGAAAGTAGTCGTAATCGGGAAAAATGGGCGTACTTAGTCAACCGATCGACCACTACATAAATGCAATCTTTACCCTGGGCTTTCGGCAAACCCGTGATAAAGTCCATAGATAAACACTCCCACTTCCTGTCAGGTATCGGAAGTGGCTGGAGTAATCCAGCAGGGTAGGTGTGCTCCTGCTTGTTCTGTTGGCATACAGAACACTCACGGACATACTGCAAAACATCAGTTTTCAGCCCTTTCCAAGTAAACCGTTCCCGAACCATTTTGTAAGTCTTGTAATATCCAGGATGGCCCGCCATAGGAAGGTCGTGAAAGGCTCTCAAAACTGTAGTCCGTACCTCAGAGCCAGGAACCAAAAGAATCCGCCCCTTGTAAATGATCAAGTCATCTACAACTGTATACCTGTCGTCCCGCTCTGTCCTGTCAACGATGCTAGAAGCCCATGGGTTCTTAGCATACTCTGCAATGATCCGATGCCTCCAATCCTCTGTAATCTGTGCTAAGGCATTCAACTGGGGTCTACGAGACAAGGCGTCAGCTACTATATTCTGCTTTCCCTTAATGAAAGTAATATCGAAGTCATATGACTGCAGTTTACTAACCCATTTCTGCTGCCTCTCGTTCAAGTCTCGCTGTCCAAGGAAATGTTTTAGGCTGTTATGATCTGTACGAACACTGAATTTGCTGCCTACCAGGTACTGCCTAAACTTAGCCAATGCATGCATAATGGCTAACATCTCCTTGTCATATATACTGTAAAATCTCTCAGGACCCCTGAGTTTCTTGCTCTCAAATGCAATCGGATGACGCTCCTGCATCAAAACGGCACCAATGCCCTCCCCTGAAGCATCACAGAATAAATCAAATGACTTCGAAAAGTCAGGCAATGCTAGCACCGGACATGAAGTCATGATCACCTTAAACCTGTCAAAGCACTCCTGCGCCTGTGGTGACCACTGAAAAGCCCCCTTCTTCGTCAAGTCTGTAAGGGGTGCGGCGTGACGTGAGAACCCGCTAACAAATCTCCTGTAGAATGCACACAGCCCAATGAAACCTCTAAGCTGCGTAAGGTTCTCAGGTACCGGCCAGTCAACAATAGCTCGGACCTTTTCAGGGTCCATACTCACTCCCTTGGCACTGATTATGTGCCCTAGATATAACAACTCCTCCATGCCAAGCTCGCACTTGGATTCCTTAGCATAGAAAGACTCATCTGCTAAGATACCCAAGACTGTGTCCAAATGAGCCAGATGCTCCTCCCATGACCTGCTATAAACCAAAATGTCGTCGAAGAAGACTAACACAAATCTCCTCAACTGAGCACTGAAAACCCTGTTCATAGTTGCCTGAAAGGTGGCAGGTGCATTGGTTAACCCGAAGGGCATAACCAAGAACTCGAAGTGACCGCAATGACACCGGAAAGCGGTTTTCTCAATGTCCTGCTCCCTCATCTGTATCTGATGGTACCCTGATCTCAAATCAATCTTCGTAAAGAAGACTGCGCCATGCAACTCATCTATCAGCTCATCAATGCGCGGAATGGGGTACCTATTCTTGATGGTCCTTTTGTTGAGCTGCCTGTAATCGATGCACATCCGAAGGGATCCATCCTTCTTCACCAATACAACTGATGAAGCAAAAGGGGATTTGCTAGGTCTGATATGACCCATAGCCAACAACTCATTAATAGTCTTCTCTATCTCATCCTTGAGCCGTTTCGGATGTCGGTAGGGGGTGATCATCACGGGCTTGGCGCCCTCCTCCAACTCAATAATGTGCTCCGTACCCCTGTCTGGCGGTCTACCAGGTGGAATGTCACTAAACACTTTGGAGTGTTTAGTCCTCAGAATCTGTATGTCAGGGTGGTACTCACCCTTCTGCGGCTCCTGCTGGGCTGGCATCAACATGCACTCAGCCGCCCAGTCAACCATATCATGACGAATGAGCCTCTCCATCCGTCTGAATGAAACCATCCTAAGATTACTGTCCCGAATTGCCTTGATGACATGTGGCCTTCCGTCAACCTTGAATTTCATCTCCATATCCCGTAGGTTGAGCGTGAACTCACCCAAATCATGTAACCATGCCATCCCTAGTACCACATCTGTATCACCCATATTAACAACATAGAATTCAGTCTTGAATTCATAGTTGTTCAATCTCATCGGCAGATCAGTAATCTTCCTGTCGCACCTGAGCGTGTATCCGTCAGCTACCTTGACTCGGATGCCCTCGAAAGCCTCTGTCTGGATACCACGTCTCTCCACTAGACGTGCATCAATAAAATTATGTGTCGCACCCGTATCCAACAAAGTAATCACCTTCTGACCTGCTAAGAGCCCACGGAGTCGAAATGAACCATCTCTCTGAAGACTAGTCAGATGGGCTTCCTGTAGCTTCCTTCCACCTTCATGTTCATGCTCACTTTCGGACTTCTCATCATCTGAAGGCTCGGAATCAGCTTGCTGGTCTGACAGATCAGATTGCTCTTCGCCCTCATAATACCACTCCATTTGATTATTTTTGACTTTCGGACGAAGTGGGCATATGTGCTTTTCATCATAGGGTGCCTTGCACCAAAAACACAACTTCTTCTTACGTAATTCGTTCAAAGTCTCTCTGTCAAACGGGGGTGCATTCTGTCTCTTAGGATCCTGTTGATCCTTCCTCCTGTCAAAGGGTCTATTTCTGTCATTGTTTCTATCGAAAGGCCTGTTGGGTCTCGTGTATGGAGTGGACCCTGAATTGAACTTGCTGCGAGGTGCGGCAAGTTCCATGCTGCGTGCCTTCCGCATGGCCTCCTGAAGTGTGGGAGGGTCAAAAGCCTTGACCCAACCTCTCATGGGTTCTGTCAAACCCTCAACAAATAATATAATGAGTCTCCTCTCTGAAATGCCAGTCACCATGACTGCCACTCTCTGAAACTCGCCAATGTATGCTTCCAGACTGCCAGTCTGTCTGAGCTGAGCCAACTCTCTGAAATACAACTCTGGATCCTTCCTATCAAATCTTTCTATCAATCTGCTCGTGAACTCCTGATAGGTATTAACAGCATGATGGCCTAATGTGTACATGCCGTGGTGCCACCAATCATGCGCGACTCCGTCCAGATGTAAAGTGGCAAATTTAATTGCCTCATCCTCCTGCATAGGTCTAAGTGACAGATAGTTGTCCAATTTCTGGACCCATGACCTAGCTGATGTCTTCTCTGACCCATCAAAATATGGCAGTGTAATCTTGCTCACAGCATATTGTAAATCCCTATTCACCTGTGGCTGCTGCTGCTGATGCTGTGGGGGTCTACGATCAAATCTACCTCCTCCTCTGGGTTTATAGACATCTATAAACTCATGAAACGTGAGTGCCTGCCGGATCTCAGGCGCTAAAGACATGTACTCGCCATGAAATCTCGTCAAGTCTGCCACCGACATGCCGTTCTGTGGCTGGAAGTCCTGATGATGCACCTGATGCTCTGCCCCTGGAGTCTGAGGTGGAGTATCTCTGGGTAAGAAAGTAGGCTGGCCTGGCCTACGCTCCTGATAGATCGGTAACGGCTGCCTAGGAGCTGATGCCAATGGCTGATCCACTGGAGTGGTCCCGCTCGTCTGTCCAATCTGTATGAAATGAGGCTGTGTGGGCGTACACTGCCTAATAGTACCCATCAACTGCGACATCATATCCATCATGTTGTCGTGTCTCCGTCTAAACTCCTCATCAGTAATGTCACCCTCTGCATGTGCCTTCCCTGGATCCCTGCGAGTCTCTGAGGAAGTCTCACGATCTGCCATTAGGGTTGCAACACTGTTTTCACTACCGTCTGAACTGGATCTGTGAAAACCAAGCACTCCTGATACTGTCTGACCTTCTGGAATCGGAGGACCTGTCCAGTCTTCGTCTTTGCCTGTCCCTACACCTCTGGTATACTGAATAATGTCTTGGTTCATAAAAGGCAACCCAGAAATGCACTGTATTCTGAATAATCACTGAAAAAGCACAGGATGGCAGGAGATCTGTGCTCTGATACCACTGTCAGAACCCTGGTGGTTCTCTGTTCAAACCCTAATTGATTTTTTTGTCGTTTTTGCAATTTTTGGTGTTTTTGTGATTTTGAAGGTTTTTTGACAATAATGTAAAAATGCGATTTTGCTTATAAATGCAAATAAATTCAAATAAATTCTAGAAATCCATATAAGCTTAGTTTTTTGATCATAGATGATAGGCGTTGCATTACATTTCACTTCCAAGAATTTTACAATAGCCAGTTGCAGAGTATGAAGGAAATACAGAACACTAAATGAGAAAAACCTGATTTAAAATGGCGGCTGCAGCTGATTGAAGAATGTACGGCCAGAATGAATGAAGGTTTCTCTGAGCTTCAAAACCAACGCACAAACTTAGTTGACCAAGGCGCCCAATAATCCCAAGCCAGAAGCTGAGAAGTGGAGGCGTTCCTCTGTGAACAGATTTGTACGGCCCCTGCTGGTACGGCCTGTACAGCAGCAATTAATGAACAGTACGGATTCTTGAAACTTGTGCCAGAACTCAGATGAATGGAAATGGATGAAGTCGCCTCTGATGGAAGATGAATAATCTCTGCTGAATGTTGATGAATCTCTGTCTGATTAAATGCTTAAGCCCAATCTGTGACTTCTGAATGAAATCACCAAGTGCAATCTTCAGCTGGTATCTCACAGCCTCAGTATGCCTGATCTCTGAAGAGGTTACGTTCTCCAGAAACGATGTTCGCCAGAAACCCTAGGGTTTGCAAACTCCAATGCTCAGAAGACAAAATTGAATAATAATCAAGATAGTTCGATTTTGCCTGTGAAGAGTAATATATTCTCTTCTTTGAAAAATTCGACCTAATCCCTTCATTAAAATAATCATTTAAATAAATGATATAATATTCACTTTTGAACTTAGGAAAAGGATTAAATAATTGGCGTCCACTTTTAATGAGCATTAAATACTCATTAAGTCACATTATAATAATATATTATAAAGTATAATTAAAATACTTTATAATTGAGCCAATTAATTAAATACTTTAATATTTCAATAAAGTGACTTTATAATAAAGTCAAATTATTAAATATTTAATAATCCATGAATTACTCCTTATTTCTCCGTACAAATCAACCATTCACGAACCTGGGTCGAATCTGAAATGATAAAGTGCACTAGGTGCCCAAATAGCAGCTTCCACCTAACTTTCTAAAAATAGAAAGTTCTCTCAAAAGACTCTCTCGAAGATTCCCAAGGCTCCAAACCCACAACCGCAAACTGAGCTAACCAACCACTGTAGCAATCACAAAGGATCCTCGAACACTCCCGGCCCCACGAGGATCAAATGATAGGCTAACTCGCTACCACTGCGGCCGACTAGGATGGGGACATGCAAAGATTCCAACAGAATCATCTATTGGGTCATCTAGTACTGAAAACATTGGAGATAGGTGTGGTGAAGGTGAAAGGAATGAAAGGAATGAGAGGAATGAGGCACCTCCTGACAGATTGATGCTTCTTCTTGATGCTTTGGTTAGGGGACAAGGTAGGGCAGCCCAACAAGCACAGGAAACTAATGACAGGTTAGCAGATTTAATACAGAGAATGGACCAAATGGGACAAGGAAACAGAGTAGGACAGTAAGGAGTGGGTAATCAGGGAGCTTTGGAAAGGCCCCTTATGCCAAACTTTCCATCGAGGGTAGAAGCACTGGTTAATCCTGAGCTTACTTTGTTGGAACAACAGGATCAGTTTAGACAAGATTGGCTTGATGCAGGGCTAGGCTTTCAGATAGACATATCTCTTAGAGACTACATTGATTTGAGAATAAGACATTTGAACACAAGGGGGAATAGGGACCAACACAATGAGCTACGAAGGAAAGCGGGGAAGCTTACACTTCCATATTTTGATGGGTCCAAAAAGATGGCAGCGAGAGCATGGGTACAAAAATTCGATACCTACTTCACTTTAAACCTTATGCCTGAGTTGGAGTCCATTCAGTATGCATCTATACACTTTGATAGGGTTGCTCATTAGTGGTGGTATAATGGTATGTTAACTTTGGGGCATGCACAAATAACTTCATACAGGGTGTTCACTGAAAGATTAATTGAAAGATTCGACAAGAACCCAAAGCTGCACTTTAAGGAATTAGCTCAATTAAAACAATGGAGTTATGTGGATTCTTCCATTGCAGATTTCCAAAAGCTATCCGTGCTTGTAACTGATATTTTTGAGAGGAGGCTAATAGTGCTGTTCATAGATGGTCTCTTCGATCCTCTAAGGGGGTGGATCAAAGCTTTTAACCCTTCTAGCCTTCAGGAAGCCATCAAAAAGGCTAGAGACATGGAGACATCAACTTTCAATAGTAGATTTCAGTCAAAGGGTTCACTGCAAAAGAAGGATAAAGATAAGAAAATCATTACAAGAGAACATGAGCAGCCCAAAAAACAATACACTAAGATTGATAGTGAGACCCTTAATGAGTTAAGAAGGAAGGGTTTATGCTTCACATGCAAAGAGCCATACACACAAGGCCATAAATGTTCAGCTAAGGCTAAGGTATTGCTAATAGAGTACCAATCGGAGGATGAAGAAGTTACAGAAAATTCAGGACAACAAGTTGATATTGAAGAAATTGAAAAGGAAAAGGCTTCAAAAGAAGGTGAAAAGGTGGAGGACAGCAATGGGATGTTAGCTCAGCTCCACAGTTTCCAAAAGAATGAGTCTATGCGCATTAAAGGAGTGATATGGGGGCAACGTATGGTGGCATTGATTGATATGAGAACTACCCATAACTTCATTGATGAAGGCTTAGTGGCATGTCGAGGGATTCAGACATAGGAGGTTAGTGGTTTTAGAGTTATGGTAGCCGATGATTTACTATCCAGTGTACCAAGATGGTTCCTCAGTTGAGTGTTCAGTTGGGAAGTCATGAAATTAACGAGGATTTTTATGTGGTGGGCATAGGTGATACAGATGCAGTGTTGGACATTCAGTTGCTTCGTTCTTTGGGAGAAATTACTCTCAACTTTCAGACCGTGGAGCTGAAATTTAAATCTGAGGGTAAGAATGTTGTTTTGAGAGGCTTGTCTAATGGAGGACCACGTGTTGTGTCCTTCAAGCATATGGAAAGACTTTTTAGACATGATCAGGTTGAGTGGGCAGCAGAGTGCATTATTATTCCTACAGTCATTGAAGAGGTCAAGAGGACCTATCCACCAGATATATAGGAGCTCCTTACCAAGAGGAGCAAAGTGTTTGGTAGTATACCTCCAAGGAGGCCACCTGATAGAGGCACTGAGCATGTCATTGAGCTTGAGGAGGGAGCCAAACCAGTCATTACCACACCCTATCGTCATCCTAAGAGGCACAAGGATGAGAGAGAGAAGGCCATTCAGGAGCTTATAGAGATGGGACACATAAGACCAAGTAAGAGCCCATTTGCTTCTTCAGTTGTATTGGTGAAGAAGAAGGATGGGACTATGTGTATGTGTGTGGACTACAGGGTTTTAAACAAAAGACTATAAAGAACAAGTATCCCATTCCATGCATTGATGAGTTGATTGATGAGTTGCATGGGGTGGTTTACTTCTCCAAAATTGATTTGAGATCAGGCTATCACTAGATTAGAGTGAGGGAAGAGGATGTGAAGAAGACAACCTTCAGATGTCATTTCGAGCACTTTGAGTTTCTTGTCATGCCTTTTGGCTTGACTAACACACCAGCCACTTTTCAGTCATGCATTAACAGAGTTTTCAGCAAGCGGCTCCTTAAGTATGTCCTTATCTTCTTTAATGACCTTCTTAGTTTTAGTAGATCTTGGGAGGAGCATTTGAAACACTTAGATGAGGTACTTGGCATTCTTTAGAGGGAATCATTGTTTGCTAAAGAATCTAAGTGTGAGTTTGGAATGACTGAATTGCTTTATTTGGGGCATATCATTAGTGCCAATGGTGTGTGTGTAGACCCTGAAAAGATTAAGGCAATACAAGATTGGCCACCGCCCACAAAATTGTCACAACTTAAGGGGTTCTTTGGGTTATGTGGGTTCTACAGGAGGTTTGTGAAGGGGTTTTCACAAGTTGCTGCCCCACTTACAAATTTGACCAAGAAAGGGGCATTCTCTTGGTCTGAATCAACACAGAGAGTTTTTTATTAGTTTAAGGTTTTGATGAGCTTATGCCCTGTTTTAGCTATTCCGGATTTTACTAAACTATTTGAGCTTGAGTGTGATGCTTCAAGTGAAGGTATAGGGGCTATCCTAATGCAAAATAAGCATCCCATAGCCTTTGAGAGCAGAAAATTGAGGGGAGCTGAAAAGAATTACTCCATTTAGGATAAGGAAATGTTAGCCATCATGCATGCCTTGGCTAAGTATAGACAATATATCTTATTGGGGGCAGATTTATAGTGAAGACTGATCATAACAACCTCAAATACTTTTTAAATCAGAAAGATTTAAGTAAAAGACAACAAAAATGGGTAAGTAAACTTCAAGCTTTTGACTTTTATATTGAATATGTTAAGGGGAAATGCAATGTAGTAGCTGATGCACTCTCTAGGAGGCCACAATTGTGTATTTTTTTGAGATTGCAGAAGATTGAAAAGAGAAAATACAAGCTGATTATGCTAAAAACACATTCACAAACAACATTCTTGATGGTGCTTTGAATGATGAAAAATATAGTGTTAAGGATGGGTTAATTTTTTAGGAGAGAATACTTTTAGTGCCTGAAACTAAATTAAAGGAGCAGATTTTTAAATCATTTCATGACACTCCTATGGCTGGTCATCCGGGGTTCTACAAGACATACAGGTAGATCCGTGAGAGATTCTCATGGAAGGGGATAAAAGATGATATAACTAAGTATGTTCGTGAGTGTCAGGTGTGCAACAAAACAAAAATGAGCACACATACCTTGCTAGTCTACTGCAACCATTGCCCATTCCTACTCAAAAGTGGGAAAGTATATCTATGGATTTCATCAGAGGACTTCCCAAGGTGCAAGGGAAGGATTATATCTATGTGGTAGTTGACAAATTGACCAAATTTTCCCATTTCTTTGCCATATCAGTAGATTTTTCAGCATTACAGATGGCATATTTGTTCTTCAAAGAGGTGTTTAGGCTTCATAGGGCACCTAAAAACATCATAAGTGATAGGGACAACAAGTTCATGAGCTTGTTTTGGCAAGAGTTGTTCAAACTTTGTGGTACTGAGTTGACTCCCAACACTAGTTACCACCCCCAGATGGATGGGCAAGTTGAAACTGTTAACACGTGGGTGGAATGTTAACTAAGCAATTACGTTTCAGGACAGCAGAAGGCTTGGGTTAGATGGCTGCATTTGGGGGAGTTCTGCTACAACTCTACTTATCACATGTCCATTAAGATGTCACCGTTCATGGCGTTGTATGGGTATGAGGCTCCCAACTTCATTGATTTATTATTTGGTGATTGTAGAGTGCCCAGGGCCAAGGATTTCTTGCAGGAGAGTCAAGACATCATGAGATTTTTGAGGGAGAACATTCAGCATGTGCAGAATCAACAAAAGATATACGTTGACCAGCATCGGATAGAGAGGGAGTTTGAGGTGGGAGACATGGTTTATGTCAGATTACAGCCATATAGGTAGTCCACTCTCAAAAAGAGTGGAGCAGAGAAGCTGAAATTGCGTTTCTATGGTCCATTCAGAGTCACCAGGGGGGTTGGTGAGGTTGCTTATGAGTTGGAGTTACCTGAGGATAGTAGAGTGCACAATGTATTTCATGTATCACACCTTAAGAAGGCACTCAGACATAATGTGGTATCCTTAGCAGTTTTACCCCCATTGGATGAGGAGGGGAGATTGGAGCTTATTCTAGAGGCAGTTATTGATTTTAGAGAGAGGACCGTTAGGAGGAAAGTGATCACCAAGTATTTGGTGAAGTGGTGGGACTTGCCAGTTGAGGATGCTACATGGGAGAGGAAGCATATACTACAACATCCAGTGTTACGATTGCTTGAGGGCAAGCAATCTTTGGGGAGGGCGGACTGTAATGTCCCCTCCTAGCCTCTGAGCAGTGGACATCACCTTTAGCCTATTCTAGAGTCCCTGTAGGCTAAGTGGTTCTGACAAGGGGACTTAGTTCTAGCTTTGGGTGTTGGGTTTGCAATTTCCGGGGAGACTTTCTATTTTTAGCAGGGCCAGTATGGTGCTCACTGCCTATAGTGAGTCTTGGTGCATATCAGTATTTCTCTAGTTCGAGCTTTTGGGATGTCACTTTCTAGTAAGTCTATTTTGGGTATATTGGACAAGGTTAGGCTAGTCTCAGTAGCACATATTTTGTTGGTATAAAGTTACTATGGTTTAATCATTTTAATATTTGATTTTATGTTTTGAAAGTGGACTATTATAAAGTGACTTTATATTTATTCGTTGAGGGTCATGAGGGGACATAAAAGTACCTTGGGCGCCTAGTGATTGACTTAAGTTGTTTTTAAAGCATCTAAAACGTTTTTGAAGGTTGGATAAGGAGTGGACGCCCAAGCAAGGAGATGGAATGAAAATTAAAATAAAAAGCTAATGTTTGGTTGAGATTTATTTTAAATCAAAAAACATAATGTCTCAAAAGTGGCGTAGGTTTTAGGGTTGAGCTTGGTTGCCCTAATTTGGAGAACTTTTAAAAGTTCATTTTGAAGCTCATTTGTTCATGGATGCTTTGACGACTTACAAAGATGCTGTTGGTTTGTTACCAGAAGGTTCGAGAATGGGATTGGGGATGAAAACCCTCAATATCTAAGGCTAGTTTTGGCAGTGAAAGACCTGCTCAAGCTGCTCAAGCTGGTGTATGGTGGTTTCAATCAGGAATCACATCTGGGCGAAAAAGATGAAGATTTTCCAGTTCTTTTGAGTGGATTTCTGTTTGGTTTTGGTGTGGATTTGCTTATTTTTAGTTTGATGTGGTTTGGTGGTGATTTTTGGTGTGTTTCAAATCAATTTCTGGGCACTTTCATTTTGGTCCTAATCACACATATTTGCTCATATCTCTAGAATGAAGTTAGCTTTCAAGATGGGTATTGATTCTAAAGAAGCATCTCTTCATGGCGATTCAAACAAGTGCTAGTTTGCAATTTTTGGTGAAGGATTTTATTTTATTGAGCAGATCGAACTTCCTCAGGGGGACGCCCTTTTTGGTGCTAAATCTTTAGTTGCAATCTGCAGATATATAAGCTGCTATTAGTGAATATTGAGGGGTTATTGTAGCTGTCTCATGGCGTTGGGAAGCATGTATTTGAAGGTCAAAGCTGGGGTTCACTTCACATCATGTTGAAGGCTTCAAGCCTACTGTTAAGCTTCTTTCGTAGGTCTGATATATCACCATCAGATTGTTATTTTTTCCTATTGTAAATCTGATTATTAATAGATGATTAATTCTAAGTTGGGACTGAAACTATCTTTCTTTGCAAGTGTTTGGTGTTATTATCTTTACATTCTGTTATAAAATGTTTAGCATGCTTATTACATGATTGCCACAAGAGAACAAACAAACAAACCAAATCAGAAAACTCTCACACAGCAGTTGGGAAAAGTCAGAAAAAAATTTGGGGGTGTTATATTACAGGAAAGAAGGCACCTCATGTTGTTGAAATGGATGTTCAAGAGGAATTTGAAGAAGAAGAGAACAACAAACTAAGGCATTGAACCTCTATGTTTTTGGCCTCCCTAAGTCCACGAATACCTTATAGTCTAGTCATGCATTCTTGCATGAATCCTTAGATTTGAAGGATCTCTCTCTAAATAGGGCTTGGACATTATCAGACAACACTCTTTTTATTGAGTTCTAAACTATAGAAGACTGTTTACAAGCTCTTAGAGTAAAGGAAAGCTCTTCTCCCTCTCTCAAAAGATTTATCTTGATGTAGACCTTATGAGGCTCCAAGTGGAGGAGTTCAGAAAGCTTGTATCCAAGTAGTAGTTGTTAGTGGTATAGTGGCGGGATATATTTTCTCCTAGATAAAATAAAATAAAATGAAAAGATGCTCAAGGTAGGTTGGCCTTTTGATGTACAAATCATGCCTTTTGATGTACAAATCATATTTTATATTTTCTATTTCTTCTAGGGGCTGACCTAGAGAAGAGGTCGACCTTCATTGTATATAAAGGAGTTGAAGATACCTCATTTGAACATGACAAGCATTCATTCCAATTTGCACTTAGCAGCAGTTCGCATGTTTTAGAAGCAGATTAGATTCTTTGAAGGAAGTTTATCATTTGCTCAAGGAGAAGCATCTTATATATATTTTTATAAGTCTTGGCCAAATTCAAGGGCTTGAGTTGTAAGCAGATTTCTGCTCTTATTCTAATATATAAGAAGATTATTTGCTGGGTTTTTCTCCCTCGAGTAGGAGGGTTTTCGCAGGGTAAAAATGCTGTGTTCTTTGATCTGTGTTGTATTTCTGTTTATTTACATTTCTGATCCTAAAACTAACAGTAGTTGCCAAGAAAGAGAACAAGTGGTGTGTTATATGGGATGGTAGAGCCATCATTTGTGACTCCCCTTGTTTAGGTGGTCTCACTCTAGATTGTTAGCATGATTGGGTGCTTGAGTCTCGATGGGTGGTAAAGGCTTTTTCATTACTTGTAGGAATTGCAATGGTGCTACATGTTCTTCTCGAGGTAGCTTTTAGGATGTAATTGCCTCCAAGATCTCATCTTCCCCATTGAGATCCATGAGAGCCTTGAACAAGCTCTCCCTCTTGTCACCTTTTGTTGTGAGATAGGTAGGTTTGGTGGTGTTTATGGTTCTAGAGGGGTAGCTTGCCTCATTTATAATAACCTTAGGTCTAGAGTTCACTAGTAGCTTTTGATGTCCACTCTATATGAATGTGGCTCTAGGTTCATAGGGGGCCTCTTCCTGTTTGGGATGTCTTCATTGCTGCATGCTACTTTCCCCCATCTCATTTTTGTTTTTCTTTCACATTGATGGGGGCCCATACCTAGATGTCTATCCAAAGATTTCCAAGTATTTCATAGTTAGCAATATCATTCGTTTGAGTGACTTTAATGCTTGTACTAGGACCCTTTGACACCCATTCATGATCTTACAGAGGATGAGCTATGTCTAGATATGATGGATACATGGTAGTTTATTTTATAGAGAATTTCTACTAATGAGAATACTACTATCATGACCTATGAGGGACACCTTCTCTAGTTAGGGGAGTCTAAGAGCCTCCACATCCTCAACAAGCTCCCTTGCTTCCTCAACTTTGATAAGTTCACTTACTTTCCTCATGGCAGTGGTGTGAGTGTCTTGGATTGTGTTCTTACCCATAGTTCCCTCATTCCCCACATCTATGGTTTCCTTATTTTATCTCGACTCCTACTTGCTGATTATGTTGCGTTTGTTAGAAAAATGTGTCTCAACCTTGCAACTACAAAAGGTTATTATTTATAGTAAGTTTACATTTGAGCACAGATTGTTTTGAAATTTTCCCCAAAGCTACGAAATGGCTAAATAAACATGCTAGTAAAATTTTGTTGCAAGATCATGTTTGGATTTGAAGATATTAAAGTTTCTATTTTTAAAAGTTTCAAAGTCATGTTTTAGGCCCTTAGAGGCCATTTTTTGGCTTGAAAGTGGTCATAATTTGCAAATTAGGTTATAGCTTGATAGAACACTTCATGAGCTATCTAATGGTTCAAATAGTTCGTCAATTGGACTCCCAAATCAAAAGTTAAGGCCTCCAAAAGTTGGGTCTCCCGAATTGGAAAATGTGAAAATGTTTTGGACATGTAAAAGATTTGTAAGGGGGAGTTACAGGTCTTGGTGTATGTTTGGACACATCATAAGGCATCTTTTATTGGAGATAAGTTGGATGCCATTTTTTGAGTGGTTTAAGCTCATGGTTTTGTAAATATTGTTTAACTATTTGTATCTCCTATATATTAAGTGCTAGAGATGGAGGTTATGTGTGAGTTTTTTAGATGTTGAGTTGCCTTCGGATCTCTTGTTGGTGATACTCTTGAGGGAGTTTTCTTTGCAAGTATATTGTAATTTTATTGATTTTTGAATAATATATTGGGTGATTTTTGGAGAGTGGGGTTTTTCTTCCAAAAAGGTTTTCCCCACATAAATCATTGTGTTGCGGCATGAATGATATTTATGTTTATTTCTTTTTAGTTTATGTAACTATTGTAAATATCTGAAATATTTTTACATAACCCTCCTCTCAAGATTAGTATATGAAATTGTTTTGTTATCTTAGCTTCCTTACAAGTGGTATCAAAGCTTGATCACCTTTGGTTTTAGTTGCGGTTTGTTGGATTTTTTGAATTAATCCAATTTTGAATGGGAGCTTGTGCAAAACATACTTTGTGATCTTGTTGCAAGAATTTTTAGATGGCAAGCACATCAGAGAGAATAGAGGTAGAGAAGTTTACGGGTAACAATTTTGAGATGTAGAAGTTGAAGATGGAGGATCTGTTAATTGATTGAGATCCATGGGATGCTGTTGATGATAATGTTTCAAGGCTTGTAGATGCTACTTTGGTTGTTCAATATGATGGTATGGACCATAAAGCCAAGGGTATAATTAGATTGTATTTGACAAACTCTATTTTAATAAATGCCCATGAAGAGTCCTCTGCAAAGAAACCATGGAAGAAACTTGATGAGATATATCAAGCCAAACAAGAATTTCTTGAGCAAGAAATTGTATTCTGTGAGAGTGGAGGAGGGTGGACGAATTGCAGATCACCTGGAAGCATTCAATATGTTGGTGGCTCAATTGGCATGAGTTGGTGTAAAAATGGTTGAGGAGGAGAGATGTCAAATCTTTCTTTGTTCTTTGCTTGATTTGTGAGATTCTCTCGTTATGGCTATTGGGAGTACTTCTGTTGTCTTGAAAGTTGTAGATGTTGTGGGTTCTTTGTTTTCTAAAGAGTTGAGAAGGAAGGTATCTAGTAGTGCCAAGGAGACCCTAAATGTACATGGAAGACCTAAGGAAAAAGGTAAAAGAACAAGAAGTGTGATAATTCCAAGTCCAAGGGGAGATCCAAATCTCCTAGTAAGTTCAAAGCTATTTGTTGGAATTGCGGTAAGCTTGGACACTTTTGTAAGGAGTCCAAAGAAGAAAAAGAAGAAACTTGATTATAATTTTGAGTATAAGAAGGAAGACAGCGATGCGTTCATTGCAGTTTTGGCCACTTGTGCAGGTAATGATGTGTGGTTAATTGACTCAAGTGCATCTTTCTATATGACCTCTAATAGAGATTGGTTTTCTGAATATGAAGAATTTGATGGAGGTAAGGTGTACTTGGGTGATGATTCTTATTTGATATTGTTGGTTGTGGTAAAGTTAAAATTAGGTTTTCTAATGGTAGAATAAAAAAAATTAATGGTGTGTTGTGTATCCTTGGATTAGCACAAAAATTATTATCTGTGAGCAAACTAATAGATGCAAGTGTGTCGGTGGTCTTTTTTGATGCGAGATGTAAGATGGTTAGAGGTGCTATGGTGATTGTTAGAGGTGTTAGATTTGACACATTGTATAAGATTGACACATACATTGTTGAGTACAATAGTAATTCTATGGAAAGCAAGTCTATGGCTACTTCGTTGGAAAAGGTGAGGATTTCATCTTCAGTAAATGGTTATGGCTTCTAGGTACCCAAGGGTGCTCTTTCTTTTGAATCAAATTACTTGCAGGGAAGACTATGCTATGGCACCAGAGACTTGGCTGCATCAGAGGAAAGGGTCTAAGGACCTTGAAAAATAAAACACCTTGTTGAAGGGTTAGGTAATTGTAATCTTGATTTTGATTTCTATGAGCATTGTATGTATGGTAAGCAAAACCGTGTTCAATTTTACTTGAATTCTCATAAATCTTGTGGTATATTGGATCTTATTCATTTTCATGTTTATGGTCTTGTAGGCATTCCTTCCATTGGAAAATCCACATATGTTTCATTTATTATGATTATAGTAGGACATGGGTATATTTTCTAAAGAATAAATATGAAGTTTTCAGTTGATTTAAAGAATTTAAAGCAATGGTTGAGTTGTAGGCTAGAAAGAAAATAAAATGTTTAAGGATTGACAATGGCGGTGATTATTGCTCTAATAATTTTGATGGATTTTGTAAAGATTGTGGCATTCATAGACAAAAGGCAACTCTGAATTTTCTACAGCAGAATTGAGTTGCAAAAAGAATGAACATGACACTAATGGTTCTGGCTAGGAGTATTCTTAGTGGTGCTGGTCTAGAACAAAGGTTTTGGGCTGAAGCTGTTGCCATTGCTTGCTACTTGGTCAATAGGTCTCCAACATCAACTTTTGTTGATAAAACGCCTATGGAGGCATGGTCGGGCCATAAGCCTTCATTGAGATATCTTAGAGTTTTTGGTTGCAAGGTATATGCACATGTGCTAAAGGAGAAGCGAACAAAGTTAGAGTACAAGGTTGTGAAATGTATCTTCATCGGGTACAATTATGATGTGAAAAGATACAAGCTTTGAGATCTTGTTGCACAAAACATAATATATAGTAAAAGTGTGATTTTTATAGAAACTAAGTCTTCTTTTATCACTTTGTAGCCAAAACAAAATGAACAAAAAGATGTGATTCAATTTCCTTCTACGTTTGAGAAAGTTGAATTGAGGAGAGCTCATCGAGCGTTGAATCTTCAGAAGAGGAGGAATAACCTCCAACTCAACTTGTTCAAAGGTCTTCAAGGCATAGACACCACTTGAAAGGTATTCCCTTGATGAATGGAGATGTATTTTTGCTTTGAATATTAAGATGGATGAACCCAAATTTTTAGAAGAGGCATTAGGTATGAATGATGTGAAATCTTGGAGGATTGCTATAGGTGAAGAAATGACAGCTTTGAAAAAGAATGATACATGGGATCTAGTACTATTGCCTAAAGGACGAAAACTTGTTGGTTGCATATGGATGTTCAAGAAAAAGAATGGTTTAGATGGAGGTATTGAAAAGTACAAAGCATGATTGGTTGCAAAATGTTACTCTTAGGTCGAGGGCATTGATTACAGTGAGATATTTTCACCTGTTGCAAAAATGACATCCATTAGATTCTTGTTTTCTATTGTTTTTGCTTATGATCTAGAGGTTGAGCAAATGGATGTGAAAATGACTTTCTTTCATGGTGATTTTGAGGATATTTATGACACAACCAGAGCACTATGTGGTGAAAGGTAAAAATAATTTGGTTTGTAAATTGTAGAGATCTTTGTATGGCCTCAAACAGAGTTCTAGGATGTGGCACCAAAAATTTGATACGTGTGTTAGGTTTGGGATTTGAGTGTTCTAAATCAAATCACTATGTTTATTATATAACTGATAGTGACATTTTCCTATTTATTGCATTATATATTGATGATATGTTATTTATTGGTAAAGGGAAATGAATGATTTGAGAACTGAAGTCTCAACTTGCAACTAAATTTGAAATGAAATTTTTTGGTGTAGCTAAACACATTCTTGAGATGGAAATCATAAGAGATAGAGTGAACGAAAAGCTATGTTTTTGTTAGACTTGCTTTATATTATCCAACATCCCCATCAGAGATGGAAGACATGAGTAGAGTTTGGAATTTTGATGTATGCTATGGTTTGTACTAGACTAGACATTGCTCAAGCAGTGGGAGTTCTTTCCTGATATATGTCTAATCCTAGTAGAATTCATTGGGATGCAGTTAAAATAATCTTTAGATACTTGTGGGGTACCTCAGAGTATTCCTTGTGTTATCTTGGGAATTTGGTAGGAGATGAGCATTCCCTCGATATTCATGCTTATGTGGATTTAGAGTGGGCAAGTGATGTTGATAGCAAACGACCCACCAATGCTTACGTGTTTACTTTACTTGGTGGTGCAATCAATTGGATGGGTAAGCGATAAGTTGTGGTTGCTTTGTCCACTATTGGAGCTGAGTCTATGGCAACTATTCACACGTAAAAAATCCATTTGGTTTAAGAGATTGTGTTCCGATATTGAAATAGAACGAAGTGTAGTGATAGTTTATTGCATAGTTGGAAAACTTAAACTTGGCAAAAACTCCGTAGGCCCAAAAATTTTGACTCGGCAAAAACTCGACAACTTAAAAAATTGCTTAAATTACTTTAGAAACACATTTTTTTTTTTTGCAAATTTCATTGAAAAGATGTATCCAATGAGTCCATAAATGAGTACAAAAGTGTTTTCTATTGAATTTGATTCATTTGAATACAAATTGAGTGCAAAATCGCATCATCATGTGAAATTCTGATACAATAGTTACTTGACAACTATTATGAATTTATGATGATTGTCTTTGAAAGCCATCATCATAATTCATGAATTGCATATTACAACATTTGATATCTTCCTCTATCCTAGTCTAGTGAAAACTTGGGGAAAGGTTCTAATCTTTGCACACCGTTGTAGTCTAGTGAAAATTTGGGGAGAGGTTCTAATCTTTGCACACCATTGTAGTCTAGTGAAAACTTGGGGAGAATTAATGATATTATGATAGTGACAAAGATAATAATTGTTTAAGTTGTTGATTCCAATCTCCACTCCCAAATCCTCTCATTGTAATCAAATTTCTTATATGAGAAGAGATCCCAATAACTAGTGGGGATCTAGCAGTAGAGATCTCAATGGGGTTGAGGGGTGGTGCCCCTTGAGGGGGTTTGGGGGCAACACTCCCCAACGGGGTTGAGGGGCAACCCCCCTCGTGGGAGTTTGGGGGCAATACCCCTAGGGGGGTTGAGGGGCAATGCCCCTCACTGGGTCTGGGGTAGCATCCTTGGTGCATTCCCTGTTGCAATAAAGGGTGGGGTCAAGGGGCAGCACCCCTGCCACCAAGCCCAAATTAAGGCCTTTGAAACTACATAAAACTTCTTTTTGCACACCATTTCACAATTTTATCACTTAAGGGAAAAATTAGGTATTTGACACATTTTTGTTCATGCATTTATAGGGAAAAATCATGAGTTTTTTGACTTTTATTTCAATTTTTTTGGTGGTTTTTTCATATTTTGCACTTTTGATGTGTCTAGCAAGTTTTTTTTGTCAAAATTGCCGAGTTTTTGGCAAGTACTTGCCAAAAAGTTGGCAAGTAAGTTGGCGAGTACTTGACAAAAACTCGGTGAGTTTTCTACAAGTTTTCCATTTACCTAGCTAAGAAACCAACATTTCATGCCAAGACCAAGCACATTGATGTACAATATCATTTTGTCAGAGATATGGTCGAGGATGCCAGGGTGAAGCTAGTTAAGGTAGAAACTTTAATGAATGTTGTAGATTCTTTAAATAAGCGTGCAAGCACAGAGAAGTTCAGATGGTGTTCGGAGTCTATGGGCCTTTCGGCCCCTAGCAATTAAAACATGGTGTTGATACTCCCTTTGCTCTTGCAAGGTGTTTGACAAGTGGGAGAATGTTAGGAAAAATGTGTCGCAACTTTGCAACTACAAAATGTTACTATTTATAGTAAGTTTACATTTCAGTATGGATTGGCCCAATTTTTTTCCCAAACCTACAGAATGGCTAAATAAACATGTGGTAAAATTTTGTTGTAAGATCATGTTTCGATATGAAGATACTGAAGTTTTCGTTTTCAAAGTTTCAAATTCAATATTGAGGCCCTTAAGAGGCCATTTTTGGGAGCAAAAGTGGTCATAATCAGTGAAGCGGTTATTGCTTGATGGAACACTTCATGAGCTTTTCAATGGTTCAAATAGTTTGCCAATCACACTCCCAGAGAAAATGTTATGGCCTCCAAAAGATGGGTCTCTCAAATTGAGAAATGTGAAAATGTTTTGGACATGTAAAAGAGTTGTAAGGGGGAGTTACATGTGTTGGTGTGTGTTTGGACACATCATAGGACATCTTTTATTGGAGATAAGTTTGGGCGCCACTTTTTGGGTGGTTTTAGCTCATGGTTTTGTAAATACCGTTTAATGGTTTCATGTATTGTATTTCCTATATATTAGGTGCTTGAGATGGAGGTTGTGTGTGAGAGTCTTATAGATGTTGAGTAGCCTTTGGATCTATAGTTGGTGATACTCTTGAGAGATCTTGTTTTGTAAGTATATTCCTATCTTGTTGATTTTTGAATAATATTTTGGGCAGCTTTTGGAGTGAGGTTTTTCTCCCAAAAGGGTTTTCCCCACGTAAATCACTATGTTGTGGTATGAATGATATTTATGTTTATTTTTGTTTAGTTTATGTAATTGTTATAAAGATCTAAAAAAGTTTCGCATAACCCTCCTCTCAAGATTAGTGTAGGAAGTTGTTACGCTACCTTAGCTTCCTTACAGCCTTGATTTTCACCCTTTTTGCTAATACTCGTTGCTCACACTCCTCTCAGCCACCCCTTCCCATCACATCCCCTAATACTAGACACAACACTATCCACTTTGTTGGTGATTGTACCCTCGAGTATTTTGCCTCTCTCCCTTTTTTTAACCGATTTCTAATCCCTTCCTCTTGCCACCGTTGATTCCATTTATGAATTTTATCGTCAAGCCCTTTGGGATGCTACCCTTGAATGTTGTCCCCACACTATACATTACTATGGACCTCGTCTCCATGGATCTTGCATTATGAATTGGTTGTTTGATGATGAATGCACACCTCTTCATCAAAGGCTTTAGTTTTCTCTAACACATGACCCTCCTTTTGTGCCCTCCATTTGTAGAGAGTATCA
>VDFB02386031.1:0-42980 GCA_007258455.2 Sequoia sempervirens | reverse complement strand
GATCAGACAACCAAATACGTGAAGGTACCCATCTTCAATGGTTTATGTTATTCTTGCAATAGATTTAGATATAAGGCTATGGAATGTAGAAGAAGAATGAATCAGAATGTTCTATCTTTTCTTGGTCAGTGCTTTACATGCAAGAGATTTGATCATAGAGCTAATGAATGTATAAATCAAATAATGAATGACTATAACAATGGTAGAATGATTTAATCTTTCAATGGCTACTATTATACATGCAATGGATTTGGGCATACAACTAATCAATGTAGATCTAGAATGAATGGAAGTAAGATTGGTCAAAAGAATGTCATATGCTACAATTGCAATAGGTCTAGACACATTTTTAAGTTTTACATAATTAAGAATGTGAAGAAGAACAATTCGGTAAAGAAGAATGATTTGGTGAAAAGGGTTGATCTAGTAGAGATGAAGAAAGATATGGACAAGATTTGGAAAAATAAGGAAGAGATAGAGGTTAAGGATGAGTCTGTACCAACATCCAATGTAGATGTTTCCTTCGAAAACTAAGTTGAGAGCTTTAGATCAGGGGGAGATTTAATGGAAAAAATTTCATCCTCTTCTGGAGAAATGGTGCTAATGTTTAAACATGTGGATATGAGATGTAAATCAATGCATTTAATCTACTAGAGAAGAACCCAGTAGAAAATATCATGATGTGGAAGTTTGCAGAGCATTTGAAATTGACTATGCAGATAGTTAGGGTTTTTACCTACTTTTTAGTTTAAGTATTCAATAAAAAATTAGGTCAAGTGGAGAAGGTTTATAAGTGATCTCACTTAAGAAAATCTCATTCGCAACAAGCATTTGAGAAGATTAGAGTAGTGAAAAAGAAAAGTGGAGTGATCAAAGTGATTGAGTTATGGTGCAAACAAAACCCTAGCTGGAAAGTGAACTAAAAGGTATTTATAGTTTTTCACTTGCCCTAGTTTTTCAAAAAGCTTTTTGAGAAAAAAATTAAATGGATACTCCAAGGGTTGTTGAAGTGTCTGAATGATCTTGACCTAAATTCAAGAAATACCCTGATAAATCTATGGAATTTGACCTTGACGACACATTCTCGAGGGTTCCCTATAGTGTCCTGCACATCGAGGATATAAGGATATACATTCACGATAAATTGGAGGAGCATGATCATTCAAAGCTATTTGATTTGTGGATAAAAGAGCTCATTGTTGATGACTTTGCATTAAAACCTGAATATCAAAATTTGGTGAAAAAGAAGCTTGATGTGTGAAAAGGGTTTACCAAAATTTTCCATGATAATTCTTGGGTGAGAATTGAACTTAGCCATATTCAAGAAAAAATTGTATGGAAAAATAGGACCAACATGATTACCAAGGAAGTAATTAGGGAGGTGTATGGTTTATTCTCAACCCAACCAATTCTAGTACTTAAGTCAATAAAGAATGAGGTTGTAATGGAGAGAACAAGTGAAACATATGATAAGAGAGCCTCGACCATCAAGAACATAAGAAACTCAGATGTTCAAAATGCATCAATGATGATTGGTGATAAGCTATACTTTTCTAGTAAAGAGAATTATTTATCTACAACCACCATTGACACAACTTATGAGAGGGTTGAGAAAGGAGTGGATTATGACTTGTGTGAGTTTTTGAGATAGTAGCTGATGGAAAATATACAAAAGACAAAGGATTATAGATATCCTTTAAAATATGAAACCTTGCTTATATGTTTGTTGTTTTACTTCTTTAAAGAATGCCCTGAAATAAAGAGTGATGTGTGGCTACAAGGTAGACCTATAGCACATCAGATCAAAGACCTTTTGAGAGGACTTGGAGATGCTAAGGCACAAGATGATTCCCTTGTGTCATTATTTGTAGTATTTCAAAAGAGGATGCAAGAAATAGAGAGGATTCCCTAGAAGATGGTAGAGAAGTACAAAAATGGCATTACATTCTTGTGACAAAGGAAGAATACATTACATAGGATGTAGAAACCAGAATAGTATGGATCCTAAAAATGGGACATGAAATCACTAAGAAAAATATTTTAGGGTCTTCAGACTACATTCTAAGAAAACCAAGGGACACCTCTGAAGAGAGGTATGAAACTTATGAAGAGAAGTCAATGAAGGTTAACATGGATCAAAGGAAATCATAGATGAAGAAGACTATAAAAAAGATTACTAGAACATTTGTAGAAGCAACAGGGCTCACTAAGGAGCAATTTGAGGAAGCAAAGGCTAAGTTTGGTGCTCTAGGAGATTCATAAAATGTCAAGAGATCTGGTAGAATGGATACCACTCCTTCAATTTCCCATAAGTCCTTTGGGACTAAGCTTGCCTTAGGAGAAAAGAGAATAGTAACTAAAAGTGCTTTGGTAAAGGAAAAGACCTCTCTGGTAAAGCAACAAAAGAGGCATGGAGAGGAAAAGTATACTCTGATAGCTCAAAAAACTAGTGTAGTAAGGAGAGTGAGGACCAAGGAAACAAGGGAGCAATATTTGGGTGTAAATGTTAAGGATGAAGAAAGGACCACAATTTTTCTAGAAAAGGAAATTAGAAGCTTCACAAGGTGAAGCAAGTGGAAAGAAAATGAAGTTTGATATTGTTGATACAAATAGTTAAGTTCAACTAGAAAAGGAAAAGGAAGGATTTAGAATGGAAATGAGAGAAAAGAAGGTTGAGTCTAGAAAGGAGAAAAAGATGCTAGTAGAGAAGAAAAAGAAAAAGAAGAAATATCAGGTAAGAATGAAATGCTTGAAGGTTGGTGCATCTCTCTCCAAGGATAATAAAGCCATATTGGCTAAATTTTGTAGTAAGGAGTTTTAGATGAAGCATAGACTCATGAGGAGTGATCAGAATGATCATGAAAGGCTCCAAAAAGATACTATAGAGAAGGTAGTAGAGATAGCACAAAGATTAGGAATGACTCTGGAAAGCATAGAAGAAATGCATATTGAGTTGCCTGATCTGGATGTGAATGTTGAAGAATATGTACAACATGATGATGCTCAATGTGAGCATGAAATAGAAGAAGGAAATGTACAAGATAATGTTCTTCTAGATGTGGAAGAAATTGCAAAGGAAAATGTTAAAAGTTGAGAAGAATGTTGAAGAATGAGAAATAGCTTCCAAAGAAGACATTGCAAAGGAGGATATTTCCATAGATCATCAAACACCTCTGGTATCTAAAAAACATGTTGAGAATGTTCAAGACCAATTGGAGATAGTCACTCCTTCAGATAACACAAATCTATCTACTGGTGAAGTTGATTCAGAAAAGAATGCTGAGAAAAAGAGTGATGATGTAGAAGAGAAGAAGGAAATGAAGACACAAGTTGATACCATTGATAAGAAAGAGGATTTGAAGAAGGTTGTTGAGGTGAACATGTTAAGTCTATAGGTGAATTTCTGGCACCTTCGAGGATTCTTTAAGATTTTTCTAAGCATGTAGCTTAAGTTTTAGCCTATAGTGTCCACCCAACCATTACAACTGCCTATGCAATAGGGTCATGTGGATATGGAAAATATTTTTCCTCTTCACAAGCTTGAATTAGGAGATGTTTTCTATGTATCTTCCTGGAAGAAAATTATAGAAAATCATTAGAAAAGTGAAGAAATAATCAATGAAGCAGTGAAGGCTTTACATGAATCCATACCTAGTGTTTTCATTGACAACTCCCTCTTTGGTATGGAAAATTTGAAAATTTTACTTGATTCCTTTAAGGAATATGCTAGTGATTTGAAAGGAAATCTAGAGAAATAGTTTGAGAAAAAGGTTTGATGAGAAAAATTTGCTAGATGCAATAGAGAAGTGTGCCAGCACACACAATAAATTTATTAAGAATATTAAGGGTGTACGAGCTTGCGTGGCAAAGGGGAAAACTTTATTTTAGTTTTGCATGAAGTGGCTTGGATCGACAAAATGCGTAAAGGTTATGATGGACTCGATTGAGTCCCAAATTGACAAAGCTTCCAATGCCTATGATCTAGTACATGATTTGGATGGAAGCACATGGTCCTCTTTTGAAATTTTAAATGAGCAATTCTTCCAACTGCAAGAGAAGAAAGAAAATATCATTGTTCAGTTTGGTAATCTTAGGGATCTAGTGAAATCAAAGTTCATATGTGTTTCCAGTTCCCTGATGAGTGCTAATAAGACTTCAAAGCTCAATACAATACCTAGCACTCTAGATGAAGGAGATGAATTCTTAATGGAGTTTGATACACAAAGAAAAATGCTTGGGATAACAAAGAAGTGTTGGGAGGATGGAAAACAAGAATGGAAAGCCCATCTTGAAAAGATGCAAGAGACAAATTCCTCCTCTGGTTGACAATATTTCTTTCTTTTCTATACATTTCAATTACTATTTCAGATTTTTGTGTACATATGCAGATGATATAAGGCAGATTTCTAGTTTAAATTTTTGTTGTATAGAACTCCTAAGGGGAGTTAGTTATGTTTTCAACTTGTATATATGTATAAATCAGTCAGGGGAGATCCGGTATATAAGAATATTGTAGTATGCATCCATTGGCGTTGATGTCAAAGGGGGAGAATATTTTTGGGAGATAGTTTAGGCATGTTTCCATCAATGATAATGGGGGAGATTATTGGAATAATAAGGATTTTATCATTGATACATTTGTTGGAAACATGAGCATGAGGGACAAGTGCATTACAGTTCAGTGTTTTCATTGATGTTAACATTGTAATCTGGTATGAAGACCATTGTGTAGATCAGTTTGTATAACTTGAACATGTTTGAAGATAGTAATCTAGTGGATATTTGCAAGAAGGTTTTATCTGGTGTAGATAGGTGAAAGAGAAATTAACTAAGTGTTAATATAGGTAATTTTGGTGTACAAGTAGTTCAAGTAGTTCTTACTTTACACTTTTGATATAATATTATTGGATGCTAAAAGAGCCTAAATCCAAGATTTCATATTGTGTTGGCTCCTGGGCTGAAGTTATGAGTGACAATGTATCAATTTGGTAATAATAGGTGTTTTCTAGTTTGATGCATATGTTTTGGTGAATCCATACTTCTCTATGGATTGTGATATGGCTTTACAGATTTTTCAAAATGATGACAAGTGTCAATAGAGTGTGTTTTCTAGATGTCATAGAATTTGGAGGTTTGTGTCTGAATGTGAGTGTATAATTGGAAAACTTTATTATTAGGTAATTATCGGTGTTGACCTAATGAGTTTTTAATTTTGTGGAGATTGAATAAGTGTTGATTCATTATGTGGGTGCTATTTTGGGTCCATGCTAACCTAATTCAAAGTGTTATGAGTTTTAAATATTGGTGCGAAGAGTTTATGTATGTATGTTGAGTCGATAAGGTTTTTTTGCATAATACATCCAATTATGCTGACCTAATTGATGTTGTAGGTATTTATGGATGAAGTGGATATATATTTAAGATCTTTTTTATGTTTTGAGGTTAGTGTGTGTGTATGTTGAATATCAGTTGTTGTGAGTTGTGCAAATATAAGGTGAATGTAGAGAAGAGCAGAGTACTAATTCAGATTAGTATGAAGTGTGTGAAGTTGGTATATAGAGCTTAAATGGAACTGTACTCCAGAATGTTGCAATGTATTTTGTAATAGTTGAAATTTGGTTGTGTTCCACCACTCTCTTCTATCTTTTATTTTCTTAGTGGGAAGTGATTACTCTTGGACAGTGAGTCCACCTACACGGAGCACTTTTATAATATAATATAACCGGTTATAATATAGTGTGAGCTAATCCTCACTGTGGTTTTTCTCATTTTGGGTTTTCCACATAAAAACCTAGTATTCATGTGTCATGTGATGTTGTTGGCTATCTTCATGCTTTCATTCATAACTGCAAATTAAATATGCTATGATAATTCAATGTTTAGATGATTAAGTGGTTTAAAGAATACTAATTCACCCCCTCTTAGTATTCCAAGTGTTCAAAAATTTGATACAAATGATTCTACAATGTAGAGAAGAGTATCTCTAAATTTAGGAGGAAATTATGATGCATATAGTTTCAATGATGGACAACAAGTAAGAGATGATTTTCATAATGTACCCCAAAAGAGAGACATGGTATAGTAAAGGCCTTACAAGATTTAAGAAAAGTGATTTCTTGAGAGTATGATTTATTATAAACTTATGAAACCTTAGTCATTACTCATACCATATCTTTGAAACTAAGTGTTAAAAATTCTAGCTAGAAGCAATGCCTAGTAAATGCACTATTAGAACCATTGATATATAAAGAGGCAAAAGATCTATTATCTACTAGAATCTTTTTTTTTTGTTAGAAAATCTACTTGGGTGGATGATTTCATGACTATATGAAAGAAGAATGGAGAAATGAAGTTATATGTGGAATTTAAATTTTATTTTTTTTCAAAAAAGGTATGGCCACCTATAACATTATTATTAATAGTAAAATTATAAAATCTAGAATTTTGTACTATTTCAACTTAAGTGAAGAGGGATTTGAAAGCTAGTAGAAAGAAATACATAACTAGTTACATGATCATCATATATATTAAAAATTATACAAAAATTTGAAAGAACACAGTCAATTACTATCATGGCCATTGGGTGAGTGAACATCTAGAAGACTAGGGGACTTGACCTAAATTTTGATGAGAGGTGAGAGCACACTGCAAACCCATCAACCTAACATTATGTAAATCTTTTATTAGAATGAGAGGGAAGTGGTCCATCAACAAATGAAGGGCCTAGAATTTCTATTTGAACTTAAACAAAAATCCTTTTTCAAAATGATGACTGAGAGATTCAATGACACATTGGAAGGTTAGGCCACATTTGTTTCATACACCTTGTAGACATGTAAAATGCCTAACATGTATCACACATCCTGAAACTGTGTTCGTCCATCATTGGCATCATTTTCATCACCATTATTGCATTTAACATCATTTCACTTAGTTTGTATCACTAATCCCCTTTTAACATCATTTCCATCATTTCACCCTATTTCTCTCTATTAATTAAATAATCTTGAATTGTTTAATTAATTCACTCTTTTCATCACTAATTTCCCCTTTATCACCCTAGTTGAATAATTTTAATTATTTAATTAGGATCATCCAATATTTCTTCTAATCCCATATAATTAAATAATTCTAATTATTTAATTATCCCATTTCTAATCTTTTTCCTCTAATGGAATATTCTTTTTTAAAGAATGGAATATTCCTATCCTCCATAATTAAATAATTTATAATTATTTAATTATCCTAATTTCCTTTTCAAAATATCTTGACTTAACTTGTCTCAACCATTTCTAGCCCTTGATCTTGAAATATAATCTCCACCCTTGAGCTAAAGTATCCTAACCATTTTCCTAAAATGGTGGAGATCTTTGAGTTCTAACTAATCACATCCCTTGATCTTCCTTGATTCACTCTCCTTGGTGGGTGTTGAGGATCAATCTCAACTCTTATTTGTGGGCATTGAATCTCAATCTTTATCCTTGATCTAATTTCCTAAAATCTATAAAATAACCTTCAATTCTTCACATTCATCACCTAGAATTTTCATAGCTAAGTCATGTCAATTTGATTCTTGAGTTGAGAGCATTGATGTTGAGCATCTAGGTCATATTTGTATCACATTAAATCAAGATTTTGCTAGCAATCATGGAGGCTTCAAGTGTTTGAGTAATCCAACACCATACAACACAAAGCTCTTGAAAAATGGGATGGTGAGATTGTTTCTTGTATAATGATAAAAATGGTCATGTCTATAATCCTCGCAATTAATTAAACATTTATTATTTAATTAATTTATCTAAAAGTCCTCTACATATGATTAAATTTAATTAATTTAATTATATTGTTCATTCATCTTATTCTTCCTTCATAATTAAATAAATTTATTTTATTTAATTATTTTCATACATCCACTTAATTAATTAAATAAATACAGTCTATTTATTTAAATTAGTTATCATTGTCTAAATTTAAATTAAATCTTTTGATTTAATTAAATTTAAATATCCTTTTCTTCTATTTTAATTTCTTCTTCTAATTAATTAAATGTTTCATTTAATTAATTTCATAAAAGTGATTTAATTAAATAAATCTTATTTAATTAAAAATATCTTATGCTTTCTTTCTAAATCACAATTAGGTATTTTATTTAATTGTGCAATCTTCTCATATCATAATTAAATATTTTATTTAATTATGAGATCTTTTGCTTTTTTCAATAAAAACTTGATTAAAGCTCTTTTCTTATCACAAACTTTCTTCTGCTTTTAAAAGCTTAATTAGATATTTAATTTAATTAAGAAAAGCTGAATATCCTCCACAAATAAATATTTGAATTTTTAATTCATTATTTATCAGCTTTAAATCTTTCTTTTATTCTTTTAAAGAAAGATGATTTCTTATCTTCTTTTCTTTTTCCTCTTCCATAAAAATAGAAAAATCTTGTTTTTAGGTTTCTTCTATTTTCTCTTCAGTTTCATCTTTCTTCAGCCATTCGATCTACCAGGAATTATCACAACCTCCAATCAAGATGCTCAATCAAAAATCATTCAAAAACTCTATAGTTACCACATATAGGACTCTTTACATTTAAATAAAATTTTGCTTCTTATTTTACCCAGATTAGCCGCGATAGTTCTCGCTGCGTATCCGGGTAAATCGTGAAGGCGCATTTGAGTTCGTATTTTCGCATCTCGTAACGTAGGTTGTGCATCCGGGTTCGCTTTTAGCGCATTTGAGTGACAGAATTTTGCATCCAAATTGTAACAGGGATTCTGAGTTTGATGCCTTCCGCAGATAGAATTTCTTTCTTTTCTTTCTTGCTGGATTTAAAATGAATCAATCTAGGGTAGTCACCACACCTTTATCATGCAGTTAAAATGAACCCCATGTCTGTTGTGAAGCAAAATCTTCACTTAGATTAAATCACTTTTGATTTTGGTGCATCTAAAATGAACTTGTCTACTCTTTTTGATTGTGCTTGAAAGTGGTAGGTGATTAAGTTTCTCACCTTGTGCAAACTAGTGATCGTAAAACCGTAATCTTACCTCTTTTCCTCGTAACCCCGGAATTTTGATAATCAAGTATCTTCCCTGCGACTCCCAGCGCATCCCTGCGTAAGAGAAACAGTTGGACTCTAGAAAATGGGCTCGCCTCGATTTCATCACCCCTAACGGACTCAACCGGCAATGAGCTAAGGCCAAGCTACCCCCAACCCATATATAAATGTAAATCTTAAGGGAAAACTCTGGGTTGTTTGTGATGTAAGTTATACGAACGTGGAGTAGTAATTCTCAAACCCTATTGAGCTTTAACCCCTCTTCGTGCTGGAGTGCCACCTTTAATGGTGATTAATCTCTTGCCCCATGTATGCCCACCAATCCGGGGTCGCGAACTAAAAAACTCGCGGTAGTAAGCCAAAATCCTTCTATTTGCTAGCTTAACACCTACGGGTGTGAAGGCATCCACACTTTCGCAGTTTGTAGTAGAGGTGATCAGCTCGCCATGGGAGTTTCATGGGGGTTGGAAGCTTGGTTGGCCTGAGAAGAGAGTGCACTGTAAGGGGGAGCCCGTGCAGCCAAGCTTCTGAATTCACACGCTACAGATATGCGGTTACGTGGAATCTAGCGGATATTGTCCTGGCTTAACCTAGGTTGTGCTTGTCTTATTCTGTGCTTGGTTACGATCAATTTAAATTAGACTGTTTGCTATGTTTTCAAGAACATTAATTCAAATAAAGGATCATCCAAAACGAACATGAAAAACTTCAGCTGAAATGGGTCAAAAATTGTCTTTAGAAAACTGTTTTAGCGCATCTAGGAAAAACTGCAGCACATTTAAACTCTGTTCTAGCGCATCTGAATTATTTTTTTAGCGCATTTAGGACCTGTTTTAGCGCATCTGTCCTCTGTTTCTGTGCATTTAAGGTATTCTGCACCGCATTTGACTAATTCTCCAGCGCATATACCTCTTTCTGCAGCGCATTTAGGAAATAGAATAGCGCTTCTAGGTTTCTGTCAAAATTTGTACACAGACCTGAATCTCTGAAATTTCTCTCCCATGTTGAGGAAGTGGAAATCAACCAAGTTCATCAAAAAGTCAGTTTTCAATAGGATCAAGAAGCCCAAAAAAAATTTAAGTTACAAAAGGACTTTAGATCGCAGAGAATTCTTGTATAAGAGTCGAGACGTCCTACTCCATTATCGCACATTTCTCCACAGGTACCAAGACTACATTAGAGGATTCACCGACGATTACGCTGTAGAACCTTTGGCTACCCAAGCTTATTATCAAAGATTAGCATTGTCTCAACATCACAATCTTAATCAACCTCTTGAGTTTGAGAATATGCCACAACCTTCAATTGAATATTCAACGCATCCTAGTCAAATCCTTCAGTGACCTTTGATCATATCCAAGGATTTCTTACATATGCCTATTTTTAAAAGATCTCAACACAACAAACTAGGAGAAACATCTCAACAAGAAACTCCCACCCACAACATTCAAGAAGAAGGTGAACGTGATAGTCCTCTTTTTAGTGTGAGTCGCAATCCCCTTTTCAGTGACGACAATATGGCTGATAGAGAGGAAAATTTGTTTCATAAGAACAAAAACATGAACAAAACTCCCGTAGATAGTGATGGTGAGCAAGAGGAAGAACTTCAACTTAGAGAGGCTGAACAAGACCCCAAGTTTCTTAAAGCCCTTGAAAAGATCCTACAACGTGACAAAGAAAAGTATTTTCTTTTCTTAGCAGATCAAGGAGCTAAATTGCCTAAAGATTTTGATACTGAGAAATTAAAAAGCAAAGAAGAAACATCCCCATCTGATTTTGCTATCTTTACACAACAGGTTAAAGCACTCCAAGGACAAGTCAAAGAATTACAAGGGGGAACCACAATCAAGAAATACACTTTGGATGACATATGTCCTTATCCTTTTGATAGAAGACTCAACATGATTCCATTTCCTAAACACTATGAAATTCCCAAATTTGATCGTTATAATGGGAAATCAGACCCAATTGACCACGTTAGAGACTTTCAAAACATGACATTGGAAATTTCCCACGAGGATACTTATTTACTGCGATTATTCCCTCGGAGCCTTGGAGTTAACTCTATGGAATGGTTATCTAAGATTACACCTCCTGTTCAATCATTTGAGGAATTGATCAATTTGTTCATAACATAATACGCCTACAACATTCAGCACCAAATCACCATGATTGATCTTTGCAAAGTTGTGCAAAAACCTGGTGAACCTTTCACTACCTTTCTTCAAAGATGGAGAAGAATGTTCGCTAGGTACCCATGGCATGTCCCAGAAAAGGAAAAAAATGGTTACTTTCATCAATAGCCTCAACTCAGAAATGAGCTATCGCTTAAATCTACATTGTCCACCCTCCTTTGAGAAATTGATTGAGGATGCCATCACCATCGAAAGTGCATTGGTCAAAAGAGGGACAATAAAACTTGACAGGGACAATCCTAGCTCATCTAACCATTACAACAATCAAGACAAGTCTAAATTTTGGACCCGCAACAAAAACATTGTCAACGATGGTGTTGTAGATGCAAATCATATCATGACTAGGCCATTTGTTCTGAATACTCCAAATACTACTCGTAACAATAATTACAACAATGTCAATTCAGTCGCAAATCAAGGAAATAATCTTCCTCCTCCAACGAACAACAATCAGGGGACTGTCAACAACCAAAATTATCGTGGGAACAACTACAACAACAACACTTTAGGGAATACCTCAAACACGAATCCACAACGCTTTTCATTCTTCTCTAATAGAAGAACTTTCACTCCGCTAGGGCAATCCTTGGAATATGCTTTCAAAGAGGTTATGGAAAATAATGTCCTTATGTTACCACCGCAACGCAATTATGAACCTAGTGTAAAACCTCCATCATGGAATGAAACCTATTTTTGTGACTACCATAGGTGTAGAGGTCATCGTACAAACAACTGCCAAGCTTTGAAACATGCTATTCAAGACCTAATTGACAAAGGCATTATCACAGTAGAAGGACAACAAAAATCCAATGAAGATCACCAAGCATTTCGCAATCCTCTACCAAATTATCAAAAGGGAGAGTTTTCTGACAAAAATGTGAACCAAATTGATGACAATGTAATCCGTCACCTCTATACGGATGATGAGCGAGTCAATGTTATAAAAATCAAAGAGAAAGTGGACAATGGACAAGTGAATGTCACAACAAGAGCACAAGCTAAAGTTGTCTTGAAGGGTACCTCTTCAAAATCCACTGAGACCTTCCCTCAACATCAATATGACTTAGTTAACCAACTTCAAAAAACTCTGGCTCAAATCTCCATTTTAGAACTCCTGAAGATTTCCCTTGCACATAAGGAAATTTTAGACAAAGCCCTTTTTGAAACGACTGTATCCACGGATTTGGATGTGAATCGATTTCAAGCCATGGTAGGACATTTGTCCTCACCCACATGTCTTTCATTCTCTGACAAAGATGATGTTTCCATGACTCATCCCCATAATTCTTCATTATACTTAGAGGTCATGATCCATAAGTTTCATGTTAAACGTGTTCTAATAGATGGAGGGGCTGGTTTAAATATATGTGCCTTGAAGGTGGTTCAAGCATTAGGATTTGCAGAAGACTCCATTGATCCTAGAAGGAAGATTACTATAAAATCCTATGATGATGAGGAGAGAACGTCTAAAGGTCTAATCATGCTACCAATCAGAGTAGGACCCGTTATCAAAAATACCGTTTGTCAAGTTTTAGACTGGGATCTTGCATACAACATCTTGTTGGGTCATCCTTGGATCCATGAAATGCAAGTTGTTCCGTCCACTTACCATCAATGTCTTAAGTTTCCATATGACAGACAGGAAATCACTATACCAGCTGATAATTCAAACACCCAAACTTGTGCCAACGTCAAAGCTCATCAGGATACTTTGGTTCCAAACAATCGAGAAGCACTTGCTAATACTTCTCCTCCATATGATACGCAAATCAGTCAATTAACCAAAAGCTTTGACAAGAAACTGCAGTTCAAGGAAAGTGGTGTTGGGGAATATTCTCTTTGTCTTGCTAATCTACCTATATCTCCTCGATCACACAAACAACCTTCTATTACACAACAACAGATATCAGCAGCATCAACATCAGCACAAGTACAAGCAGAACAACTACCAAGTTCAATGGACAATTTATCAAAGAGAAATTCCCTATGGGGGATCTTGAAGATACAACAATTTTGAATTGGCTTTATAAGGATGAAGATGAAACAGTTCTAAATGTCACCTTACCAACTGACAGATATGGGAAAGGATATTCCATCATGCAAAAGATGGGATATGACAAGGGTCCTCTTGGAAAAAGAAAAGAAGGCATAGTTGAGCCTATCCATCTTCCAGGGCTTGCTGCATATGATAAAACTGGACTAGGCTATGACGCTACCCCATCCAACCAATCACAAGGTAATGTTTTTACACTACAGGAGGATTCTGATAAAAAGGATACATGTTTGGCAGCAACCTTGAATTTCATAGAAAATAACTCTGATACAGACTCTACTGAATATGAATGGGATACCATTCATGATGATAAATTTTGGAGCGACAAAGGGGTAGATGTGATACACAAGTATACACCCACTGTAATCAAGGGAGAAAGTTCAGGGTCCCAACCACAAGAATCTGAACCACAACGCAACTATGAGTCTAGTGATAGTGAGTCAGATTTTAACGAACAAGACTATCAGGAGAATAGTACCATCATTGACCTACCTCATACCTCGGATCCTACCGATAACTCTGTCTTGACCCTAACCATTGCCGATTTCACACGACCAAATGACTTGTTACCTTTAATCCATCCTGATCTCATTGACTGGGATCTAACCGAACCTATTGATATACCTATTTTTCCAAATGACGAAGCTATCATAAACTTCATTTCCACAGATGATGTAAATAATTGTTCCACTAGCGATTTTCGGTATGAAGTCTTTAATCAGGAAAGTGTCAAGTCTCCTAGCTGCAAAAATGAAAATAAAGAAAAATGATCTAGTGGTGAAAACTAGAATCTGGCAGTACTAGATCAAACAAAAGATAAAATAAAGAGCGTATCAGATGGTGAAAACCTTTTTAAGGCACCAGCTGATGGGAAACTTGACACTCTCCTAGAGCACTATCATGAGCGATCACCCATCTTGATCGAGCCTACAAAAGAAATCAATATTGCAACTACAGATAATCCAAGGATTCTACAGCTAGCCGAATCAATGACAGATAAAGAAATCCCATAGTTCATGAATTTTCTCAAAGAAAATCAAGTTAATTTTGCTTGGTCATATGCAGACATGCTAGATCTTGACCCTAATCTCATAATGCATCATTTGTCTATCAAACCAGGAGCTAAACCAGTAAAACAAAAACTCAGAAAGATGAATCCTCATGTAGCACTACTGGTTAAGGAAGAACTTAAGAAGCTCCTCAATGCAGGCTTTATAAGATCAATTGCCTATGCAGAATGGATCTCCAATATTGTACCAGTAGCAAAGCCAGACAAACGTGTAAGAGTATGCACTGATTTCAGAGATCTTAACAAAGCTTGCCCAAAGGATGACTTTCCGCTTCCAAGTATCGACACTATAGTTGATTTGATAGCAGGCCATGCCATGTATTCATTAATGGATGGTTTCTCTGGTTACAACCAAATCAAGATTGCACCAGAGGACCAAGAGAAAACAACTTTCACTTGTCCATGGGGAACATACTGTTGGAATGTCATGCCTTTCGGTCTAAAGAATGCTGGAGCCACTTATCAAAGAGCTATGACTACGATCTTTCATGACATGATGCACACATTCATGGAAGATTATGTAGATGACATATTGGAAAAATCATATACTAGAGAAGGACACTTGGAGATACTATAAAAAATATTTACCAGATTGGAAAAATTCAAAGTTCGCCTAAATCCTAAGAAATGTGTTTTTGGGGTCACATCGGGAAAACTTTTAGGTTATATTGTTTCAGAAAAGGGAATTGAAGTAGACCCTGCTAAAGTTTAGGCAATCATGGAGATGCCTCCCCCAAAGAACATCAGTCAATTGAGATCATTACAAGGGTGACTTCAGTCCATCAGAAGATTCATTGCACAATTGGCCGACAAAAGTCTACCGTTCACACACCTCCTGCATAAGAATGTTCCTTTTAGATGGGATGAACAATGTGAAATGGCATTTCAACAAATCAAGCAGTACCTGATGAATCCACCAGTTCTCATACCACCAAATCTAGACAAGCCATTGATCCTGTATATTGCTGCAACCGAGACATCCTTGGGGGCATTATTAGCACAAGAAGACCATGAAGGGTAAGAACGTGCAATCTATTACATCAGCAGAACACTAACTAGTCATGAACTTAACTACACTTTCATTGAGAAGGCTTGTTTAGCAGTAGTCTTTGCTTCATAGAAATTCTGACATTACATGCTAACTCACACAATCAATCTAGTTTCAAAGATTGATCCACTCAAATACCTACTAAGTAAGGCATCACTAATAGGAAGGTTAGCAAAATGGGTCATGATTTTTGAGTGAGTTTGATCCACTACTGCTGATCAAAGTAGCAATCAAAGGACAAGTTATTGCTGATCAATCCAGCATGCCCTCTACAAACGAAAGCAACTTCTTACACATTGAGTGCTTCCGATGCTGATGTTTTCATGGCAGACTCTAAGCAGCTATGGTCCTTATACTTCGATGGTTCTTTTACTCAACATGGATCGGGGGCAAGCATTCTCTTTATCACCCCTCAAGGACATACCATTCCTTGGTCATATAGGCTAATGTTTCCATGCACCAATAACATAGCCAAATATGAAGCACTAATCACTAGATTAAAGACAACATTGGAATGGAGGATTACCAAGCTACAAGTTTATGGTGACTCGCGAACTAGTCATTAACCAAATCAATGATGATTATCGACTAAAGATGACAAGTTATTGCCATAATAAGAAGATGATTGATGACTTCAAAAAGTAATTTTTGTGGACATTCACCACACAAATTCCAAGGATTGGACAACAAAGCTGGTCGACGCCATGGCTACACCGCCTTCATTGGCAAATAACCCTAAAACGACTCGCCATGAATTCTGGTGGAACAATTATTTCACACCTACCCATGACACAACTGAAAAGACAAATTATCCCCACTTGGTAGGATCCATCTCACCCTAGTATAAGATTTATGCCCACCTAAAAGATGAGACATCTCTACCACCGGACTTATATCCCCGAACCAAAAACGAATCCTTTATTCGAATAACTCCTCCATAACTCTTTATCGGCCGACACCCCTTTATCGTTGGTCTTGATGGTACTTTACTTCGATGTCTTGAGCGTAACGAATCCGACAAAGCTTTACAAGAAGTTCATGGGGGCATTTGTGGTACTCATTCGAGTGGACTAACATTATCCAAGAAATTGATTAGAATGGGTTACTACTGGCCTACAATGGAGAGGGAATCATTCACTTTTGTTAAAACATGCTCAAAATGTCAGATTCATGGGAATCTTATTCATGCTCTTGCACAAGAACTTCACTCATTCACACCAACCTAGCCATTTTCTCAATGGGGGTTAGATCTAGTAGGGAAAATTCATCCCTCCTCCTCAAATGGGCATAAGTTCATCATTATAGCGACCGAATATTTCACTAAGTGGATTGAGGCAGTACCTCTCTCTAGAGTCACTGGAAAACAAATTTCATCCTTCATACTCAACTACATTATTTGTCGATATGGTATTCCTAATGCTATTATTACAGATAATGGTCGACCTTTCAAAAATCAGGATGTCGATGAACTTTGTGATAGATTCCATATTCAACACAGATATTCAACGCCTTACTATCCACAAGGGAATGGCCAAGTAGAGGCCTCAAACAAGACTATACTAAATATTTTGAAGAAGACTGTCAATGACTCAGGAAAGGATTGGCATGTTCAACTCAATCCCGCCTTGTGGGCTTACAGAACTAGTGTCCGAACGCCAATGGGAGCAACACCTTTTGCCCTTGTCTATGGAGCAGAAGCCATATTGCCTTTAGAGGTTGAAATACCTTCACTAAGAGTATCACTGAAAGGTCTCATAACAGATGATGAATACAAAGTTTCCCGACTACAAGAGTTAGAACTTTTAGATGAAAAGAGACAGAGAGTAGCTAACCATTTGAAAGCATACCAATAGATGATGTCTCGCAGCTATAATCACAAAGTAAAGCCACGTACCTTTCAGGTGGGGGATCTAGTTCTAAAAGAGAACCCACGTAATCAACAAGACAGAGAAAAGAAAGGAAAGTTTTAATCAAATTGGCTAGGCCCTTATGTGGTTATTGCAGTCTACGGTTTGGGAGCATACAAGTTATCAACGCCAGAAGGAGACCTGTTTGATGAACCCATCAACAATATGCATCTTAAGAAATATTATGTTTAAGTCAGAAAAAGTCCTGAAGAAATAGTAGAAAAAGTCCCTAAGAAATCCAAAACAAGTAACAAGTCCCTAAGAAACTAAAACAGCAGAAAGTTCAAGAAATCCAAAACAATGTGGTGTCCAAGAAATCCAAAAACAGCGTAAAAAGTCCAAGAAATCCAAAATAGCGTAAAAGTCCAAGAAATCCAAAACATCAGAAAAAGTCCTCAAGAAATCCAAAAACAAGAGAAAAAGTCCTCAAGAAATCCAAAAAATAGCGTAAAAGTCCCAAGAAATCCAAAACAAGAACAAGTCCCTCAAGAAATCCAAAAACAGCAAAAGTCCCGAAATCCAAAAACAAGTAAAGTCCCGAAGAAATCCAAAAACAATGTAAACAAATTACGTAAAATAAAAAATAAAAATCAAAAAAGATGTCATAGGGTGAAAACCGGGTAATCGCGCTTCTATTGACGTAAAATACAAAAAAATCAAAAAGATGTCATAGGGTGAAAACCTGGCAATCAGGCAGTCTATTGACAGAAAAAAATACAAAAAAAGAAAAAATCAAAAAGAAATCAGAAAAATGCAATAAATACAGAAAGTGAAAATCTGGCAAACAGACGCTATCTGTACCTCTCCATCTATTAGTTCCTGTTTTGCACTTTGTCCTTTCAAGCTTTCTTTTCTTCGCATCCTTTTCCGCATCTTAGGGTCATAAATTGCATCATCCTGCTGTCATTTTGCCCAGAGTGATAAAATGTCTTACCATGGCTTGACTATTGTACATATTTCTTTTCCGCAAGTCGTGCCAACAAACGGGGCAGAAATTTAACTGGGGGCACTTAACTTTCAGAGCATACCAAAACAGCTAGACTATGTCCTAGGATCCGAGCATACGAACAAACAATCAACTCACTTGAAACATCATTCGATCATCGAGCCTTCTCATGAAACACTTTTCAGCAGATATCATATCATTGTCTATTGGATGATCCAAAAATCTGAATAATGTATGAAATAATAGTATTACATTTTGAATAGAGGTTGTTTGATTTTCGATATCATTACTCTGGAGCACACTCGATGATGTACTGAACTAGAGTGGCAAGGAACGAGAATGACTTTTTCTTTGTCTACTGTCTTGAGGTTAATGGTCAATCTGATGCAAATATGTCACAGGACATGACGACCACAACAATATCATCGATGACAGTTCCACATTTGCATCAGAAAGGTGGTTAATCTTTGTCTGTTTACGCAAGAAATGCTCAGGTCATCTCGGTTCAATTATACCTTGATGCTTGTGTTCGCTTGCTATATCAAAAATCATGAAAGTCGTACTCTGGTCATCATTGGTGCTAACTTCCCCTCTGATGCTTGTACATACTTCCAACATTTTAAAATGTTCTAGGATGATGCAAGAAGGCTTCTAGCAGGCTCAACAAACTGGTTAGTTTTTTTTTAGTTGCATATTTATTACATCATTGTATATATTTGCATATTGGATTCACATCAGTGTCTTGAAAGGCTGAATGAGGGCATTAACGGTTGTCATGTAGTTTTGAGCTTTTTGTGGAGGACATTTGGACAGTTGATTCATCATCTCATTTTATCATTTCATTTTTTGTCATTCCATTCCTTCATTTTTCATTACATCATCCTTTATCATGTCTTTCATTCATCTTTATTGTTATTATTTATCCTCGTCTTTTTCGTTCATTTTATCATTCCCATTTTCCATGCATCTCATTCAGTACCATTTTCATTTTATCCTTATCATTTATCATTTATCATTTTATCATTTATCATTTATCATTTATCATTTTATCATTTATCATTTATCATTTCATTTTCATCATCGTCATTATCATTTTATCATTATCATTTTCATTTTATTTTTCTCATATATCATTATCATTTTATCCTTATCATTTATCATCTTTATCATTTATCATTTATCATTTTATCATTTATCATTTATCATTTATCATTTCATTTTCATTTCATCATCGTCATTATCATTTTATCATTATCATTTTCATTTTATTATTTTCATATATCATTATCATTTCATCCTTATCATTTTCATTTTACCATTATCCTCATCATTATCATTCTCATTCCATTCATTTTTATCATTACCGTATCATTTATTATTCATTATCATTCCATCACCATTCTCATTTATCATTTAATCATTTTATCATCTCATATCATTTCATTACCATTATCTTTATCATTTTATCATTTATCATTTGTTATTATATTATTTCATTATCATCACATTACCATTTTCATTACATAAACATTACAAAAACATATCATTTATCTTTTCACCACTATCATTATTTCATATCACATTCATTATCTATCATGTCACAATGCATTTCATACATTGAAAAATTCAAAAAAATAACATCTCACATATATACATCATCACAAATCATTGCATTCACATCATAATCACTAAACCATCCTGCATCATAAGATTAGTCCGCATATATAATAAAAACATACCAAAATCCATCTCATATCATACATACATACAAGTAACATCCATATCACATCACAAATGCATCAACATATCATCATCAATACCATCACCGCTGCATATCATCGCTCATCAAAATAATACAAGTGTCCAATGTCCAAATGAAACTAAAAGGTTCAAAACATAATACATACGACATGATAAAAACTCAATATACATAATAAATCAGTCCCAAACGGATAATTGGTGGATGCCCCCAAAGGAGCTGGTCCAGAAGGCGGCGGCCTACCACTCGTACCTGCATCAGGATCCCGTCGAGGCCCTGTAACCTCTCTGCCATGTGTTGATGTCCGTGATCGGGTCCTGGTCCTGCTGTGAGATCTGGGATAAGGCTCTCGCCACTCGGGAGGGCATACTCCTCGTATCGAACTCTGTAGTACTCGGCCTCTCTGGTTGCCTCAAATCCCTCTGCAATGGCCTCCCGTAATGAGGTACTCTCTACGGTACCCATAAGTCTCTGGGCCACACCCTCGGCCTCCAGTGCTCACCGTCTAAGGGCATCCCTCTCTACCATCAACTGTGCCACCTGGGAATCAGGGGCAGGCATCTGAACCTGTACCTGTGTCTGGGCCTGTGCAAGCTATGCCTGTAACTGCACTATCATACTCTGAGCCTGCATTAGCTGACTCTGTAGCTGTGCCTGTTATCCCTGAAAGGTCTACACCTGACCCTGCAGGGCATCTATCTGTGCCTGCTGGGACGAGGATGACACCCTAATCACTGTCCGCGGTCTGCCACTGGATCTAGCTCGTCGAAGAATTTGTGCTCTGCCTAGGCTATCCAACCTCTGCTGTCTCTCCTCATCTCCATCATCCCCCCATCATCTCCATCATCTGAGCTGTCTCCCATCTCATCTCCGCTCTCCTCACCCTCTCCACTCTCCTCTCCCTCCCCTCCTCTCCCTCCTCCCCTCCTCCGCCCATCGCCTGCTCTCCACCGGCCACATCCCCCTGTATCCCTGCTCCTGGCTGTGGTGCTACCCCGATCGCCCGTGGCTCATCTGGCACTGTAAACCGTGGAAATGGATGCATATGAAAATACTGTGCATAATCATCCGTCATCCCTGCATCCTATACCTCTGGCCTGTCTGTCCATACCTCTGGCTGTAAGGTGGAGTACTTTGTATATGCTGCCTGATATGCAATGCATGGTCCCCATCCTACATCCCCCTTGCGCCGCCCATAATGAGCAACGCCCTGGGGCATCCCCTGTGTGAATCCAAACTGCCTCAGGACCCGTAATGCCAGAAATCTCTCAATGATAAAGGGTGTCCACCCTATCAGATAACGTGGTCTGCAAACAAAAGGCATCTCTAGGTGATCAGTCGCCCATGCCTCGCAGTCTGTGTAAGGTCTCCATACCACTGCATCGACATCATCCAAAACCCGTCGCCAGTACTCTACCTTGCCCAGCCTTTGCTGGACAACTGCACCGGAATAGGCATACACATACGGCCTCCCTGCTGGTCTCGCTCTCGTGCACAGTGGTCTCGTGACTGCAATGTGCTCCCACGCCCAGATCTGTAGCAATGTCACTCCACTCGCCAAGCTAGTGGATCCTCTGTAGACAATCCGATGGAGATCGTGATACATATCGGCCAAGACACAACTCCCCCAGGCAAACCTCCATGGCTGTGTAATCATCCACTCCAACATCCTCCCCCAACCAACTGCGAATCCCTTCGACCGATGGTCCGGTCCAAGGAAGCCTCCGATGAATGCAGCCAACACAGCCACTAACGCAGGATACCTACTGAAATCCTCCCAGTCTATCCAGTAACCATATATGCCCGGATCGCCACATATCCGCTGAAGTGTCGCGGTACCACCAATCTCCTTGTGGTCATACACCACAAGGGCACCAACAACCGGAATCCCAAGAATCCTGTACACATCCTCGGGCATCACACTCATCTCACCCGTCGGCAGGTGAAAGGTGTTATGCTCTGAATGCCATCTCTCTGCCAAGGCGGTCAACAGTCCCCTGTTGGCCCGAATGCCTCGTGGCATAGCTAACAATGGTCCCAATCCACAATCTGCTATCAACTGTAACTCAGCAGGAGTAAGCTCTCCTATCCGCTCCCAACATAGTGGGAACCGCTCTCTAACCTGGAGGCTTTTAAAAGCCTCCTATTTTGTTTGACCATAACAAGGAACACATCAATCAGACCCATATCACATGATCTATCTACCCAACAAAACATACCAAAGACCCATATCAAGTGCTACATCAATCTATCTGAATATCAAATCAAGTTACTCTATCATCTTCTACTATTTGTTTTTTTTCTTTTCCAGAAAGCAAATTTATCAACACACAAATCATTTCCTATTTGTACTTCAAGCATGAATGCAAATTTGTATCCTCATTTACTATTTGATTTCTATCGCAGAAAACAAATTTATCGAAACATCTACTCTTTGTTTTTCAATCGCGAGAAGCAAAGTTATCAAACTCACCTCAATTAATCAATCCTTTTTCCTCTTTGTTGATCCGTCACAAAGTTATCCGCTATCTACTCTTTGTTTTCTATTGTGGCAGCAAAGTTATCAGTTCTCTATCAGATTTTCTATCATATCCGCATGATGGTCTTACAATTTATCTATCTATTGACTACGGAAGCAATTTTAAACATCATTTTTCAAAACACAAGCGTTCCAGGGAAAATTTCCTAAATGCGCAATTCTGTTGCCCATATGCGCTAAAACCCAGATGCGCTAAAGTTTTTCTCATATGCGCTAAACTGTTTCCTCGATGCGCTAAAACTCTGGATGCACTACTCTATCTCGCGACACGCCACTCTAACTCCCATATGCGCAACTCTATCTAATGCATAACCCTAACCCTAGATGCGCAATTTGTGCCCTAGATGCGCTACAGGATCAACTAAGCCGACTTTCGCCTAAATGCGCAACTCTACCTATCGGATGCGCTAAAAGATCAATTTTCACCCTGCTCCTATATGCGCTACGAAAATTTCTATATGCGCTACAGAATTTATCGAATGCGCTAAAACTTTTCATATATGTGCTAAAACGTGCGAAAAAAATGACAGTCGATCTAAAACATTTACAAATTTGATCCAAAATGCAAAATTCGAAATCACAAACGATCAGAATCACTCACCGGTGGTCCATATGCAGCTGGTCTCTGGTATCGTCGCGCTCGCTCAAATCTATGCCTGTGCACTGGGATCTCCATCTCGCCAAGTCACTATCAGAGCTCACTTTTTACTGTAGCAGCAGGTGAAAATGACACTTCATTTTACCCCTTTTACCTTATAAGGGTCCTTTTAGGGTGGGCATTAATGACATTTTCCTTCATTTCCATATTATTTTTCACTGGGCCTTCATAATCAGCATCTATCGGGAGCTAAATCACAGTTCCCCTACCAATATCAACCTCATCTTCCGTAATTTACCTCCCGAGGGGGCATCATCGACATCAAAAATCATAAACATATCAGGGGCAATTTTTTTTATTATTTTCTTTGAAGCAATGCGTTTCACACATCACTTCAAAGAGGGGCAAAATGTATACGCATAAAAATGGTCATGTCTATAATCCTGGCAATTAATTAAATATTTATTATTTAATTAGTTTTCTAAAATCCTCTACATATGATTAAATTTAATTAATTTAATTATATTGTTCATTCATCTTATTCTTCCTTCATAATTAAATAAATTTATTTTATTTAATTATTTTCATACGTCCACTTAATTAATTAAATAAATATAGTCTATTTATTTAAATTAGTTATCATTGTCTAAATTTAAATTAAATCTTTTGATTTAATTAAATTTAAATATCCTTTTCTTCTATTTTAATTTCTTCTTCTAATTAATTAAACGTTTCATTTAATTAATTTCATAAAAGTGATTTAATTAAATAAATCTTATTTAATTAAAAATATCTTATGCTTTCTTTCTAAATCACAATTAGGTATTTTATTTAATTGTGCAATCTTCTCATATCATAATTAAATATTTTATTTAATTATGAGATCTTTTGCTTTTTTCAATAAAAACCTGATTAAAGCTCTTTTCTTATCACAAACTTTCTTCTGCTTTTAAAAGCTTAATTAAATATTTAATTTAATTAAGAAAAGCTGAATATCCTCCACAAATAAATATTTGAATTTTTAATTCATTATTTATCAGCTTTAAATCTTTCTTTTATTCTTTTAAAGAAAGATGATTTCTTATCTTCTTTTCTTTTTCCTCTTTCATAAAAATAGAAAAATCTTGTTTTTAGGTTTCTTCTATTTTCTCTTCAGTTTCATCTTTCTTCAGCCATTCGATCTGCCAGAATTATCACAACCGTCAATCAAGACAGCCAATCAAAATCATTCAAAAAACTCTATAAATACCTGTGTGAATCCAAGCATTGATAATAGGCAATTAATTAGAGTTCATGCATTTAATTCATTTAGTATTCATTTATCATAGCATCATGTTTATTTCAAGCTTATTAGTTCAAACCATTATCATAGCTTAATCTTGCATCATACATCATATCAAAATCTCGTTCTTTAGGAAGACAGTTTGTTGAGCCTAGCCTACAATCTGAGAACACAAAGCTGGAATCGACAAAAACACTAAAGATAGAGGACAATAGGACGACAATGGAAGCAGAATACTGAGTTTGCACTTCTTTACTTCTTATGTTCTGTTTTGATATAATGTCCTATTGGTGTGTTTGAATAGTTGTTTCAATTCATTTACGCATTTATTTTTCAATCACACATTTCTTGTTTCGATTTCAATTATGTTTGGATTTGATTATGCTAGCATTAAGGTTTAAATTAATCTCTTGATTTGCAATCTAATTTCATTGGTAAGTGGGTTTTGATCTCTTGTTTTGAGTTCTTTGATTTAATTCTTGATTATTTATACCCTTCCACTTTTACCACTTACATAAAATGGTGCAACGGGTGGGACCCACATCCTTGATTCAACATTTTATCAAGACTTTGGTGAGTTGCAGGCTTGATCACGACTTCCTGAAATGGAGTTCATTATATATTACTGGATTGCTATTGTTTTGACATTCAGACACATCTACTTCTTCTCAAAGTCACCATTGCTAACTTGGTCATAGTTGTTTTTTGGTGTTTTGACCTTTAATAGATTATTCTTAGTTTTGCAAAAATAGGTATGTGTTTTCCTCAGAGAATGACTGCTATTGCAAAAAAAGAGTTGTGTCTGCCTTAGAAAAGGACCTCTATTGCATCAAACATGATAGCTAATGAAAAATTGATCACTATTGCTTCTTTATTTCTAACTTCTTATTTTTGTCAATTCGGTTAATAGGTTTGTGTTTGTCAGAGGAAAGCCATTGTTGCAAAAAATAGAGCCCTGAATACTCCAAAATAGGGTCACTATTGCATAATATAATCGTTTATGTCTTAGAGAAAGGCCACTTTTGTTAGGTAACAAATCTGCTTCTATATTTCCAGCTTTTTTATTTTAACTTTTCAATCTTTCATTTCAATTTTTTTGAAATCCTAACCCTAACCCTATCTTTTTGCTATTGTTTTGAGCTTTATCTAGCCTAAATTGTGTAGCCCTTTTGTGGGGTGAAGACAACATTATAAAATAATAATCCTATTTGTCTTGTAGGGTTTGAATGGTTGAAGGCTATTGATCAAATTACTAATACTTTTATTGCAGCCCCTTGTCAAAGAATCATTTCATTTAAGCATTTTTTTTTCATTTTCATAGAATAAAGAACATTTACTTCAATACATAAAATGAATTTGTTTTTCATGCTTGGGAAGTCAGATGCGTATCCTCTCCCCTTGAGTCATTCAAAAAATCCTGGGTGATGAGAAATATCAAGACACTAAGCCTTCCTTTTTTAGTAAAGAGGATTTCCTTTAAGACACATCCTAACAGAGAACTCAAGGGGACGACCTCAAAGCACGTGTTCAAGCAAGCTATATAAAGGTGTGAAGGTGAAAGTTAGTAGCACTATTTGGGGATGTTATAACTTGCATGTTAATTTTGATGTGGATGTATACACCACACATAGGTTGAATAGAGACTTTAGTGTCTCATATATGAAGTATACCTCTGGTTTTCCCCGATTCATTACAAACCTTTGTATCTAGAAGCCTAAGACCAAGTCTTTCATTGCATTGAGTCATTATAGTGCATTAGGATAAAATTGGCTTGAGAAGTTTCTTACCACGTCCGGTCTATGGTTGAGGCATAAGGTGTCTTGCTAGAGTTCATGCTCTTTCAAGGCTAGGGGCATCAAGGTGGTACATTCCCTTGGTATACCCTATTCACCCATTCCTTAGAAATGGATTACAACACTCTTTTGAGGGCAAGGTAAGCCTACTTTGACTAGACGTTCCTTTAATACTAGCTAGGTTGTACTTGATTGATGTGTATTCTTTTAGAAAAATTTAGTGAACCTTGTGGAAGAAGGTTTGTGCAAAAGAATATTACCATTTTGAGTCAGTTATATTCCTAATTTTTCTATTGTGTGTATCACTTTCTATTTCAAAAAACCATCTCAAACATTAGACCTAAATTTTCAACTTGTAAACTATCAAAAAAGTCATTAAACCAAAATAATAAAAAATAGAGTTGCACTTGTCAGAAAATTGAGTCATTATTGTACATCTTACAATGCCTCTCTTAGAATCCTATCACTATTGCTCAACATCTAGCCACACTTTCCTAGACATTTGGTTGTTATTGTATTGCATCTTCTCACTATTAAAAAATTGGTCGCTATTTCTTATTCTTCTTATCTTCTAGTCACTATGTATAAACAAAGTCATTCTTATCAATATCACTATAGCTACCTTTGTAGAAGCTCGCTATTGTTTGATAATCCTATTGTGGCTACCTGTACAACCACCATTGTTGCCTTTTGTCACATTTGTCTACTTAAGAACTTGCCCAAACTTGTCAAAAAATGTCTTATACCTTATCATTATCTTTTTCTTAGCTATCAGAATGTCTGTCACACTATACCTACACATTCGCACTGTCCATTTACACCTTCAAACATCATCATCCCATCTTTCAAATTTGGTTTATCTAGGATTTTTCATCATAGACCTCTTGGATTAAAAAATTAATCAGATTTGCATCAAAAAAAATTATCAACCTTAGACATCATTAGTATTTTAAACCATAATTTTCATCATCATCATAGATCAAACACCAAACTAGCATTCAGACAAACATCAAACACAAACCATCAAATCTCATCATCTTGTTAGTGTCTCAATCCAATCAACTTATCTTCTTGTGGTCTTGTAAAATTTAGTGGACATTATCCTCTCCTTAAGTTTCTAGATTACTATCATCCATCTTTACTTGCACTCAGAAGTCTATTTCAAGTAGAGAAATAAAATTATCCCTCATCAACACCTTTGATAATTAGCAAAAAATAACCCAAATCTTGGTTATCCTTGTGTCCATAGACTAGCATCATCTTTAAACCTTTCAAAATCCACTTGTACCTTCATCATAGGGTTGAGTACCAAAAACATAGCATCATTTCTCAAATATCCTTCAAAATCCACTCATACCTTCATCATAGGGTTGATTACCAAAATCTTGTCATTCTTAACATCCAAAATCAAACATTGTCATCAAACTATCCCAAGATCAACATCATTCAACATCAATCAAAACATCATTTGTCCAAAATGTTTACCAACATTCACTTTGTACACCATTTTGCAAACCAAAACCTCAAATCAAAACATCACCACACTTTCACAACTTTAAATCTCTCATTCTCCATGATCTAGTGTGCATGTTTATGACAACTACTATGTCTCAACATAGAAATAATATAGCAGCAAACACAAGTAGCTCTAGTGGACCTACAACCACCAATATTGAAACTCCAATTCCTACACCATGGGACTATGATCCTAATGAGCCTCTAGTATTCTCAATCCCTCAAACAACCACCATATTTACCTCACAACCACCAACGATTAATGCTTAACCACCACTTGATCTCAATCCATCACAAGATGATACTGATGTTCATGTTCAACATCAATGAAGATTTTCTCAACAGTAAAACCAACCCCCTAATCCTCAAGATGTAATAATAGAAGAAAATGATAGTGGTACAAAAATTATTGAAGAGGACATTTTAGAATACACCCAAGATCCTAGGATGCAAAGGATAATGGACAAAGTACTTGGATCAAATTCTAACACATACTTCCTAAAACTTTCACATCATGGTGCCAAGATACCCATGGAATTTAATGTGGAAGCTCTCAAAGATCCAAATCTCATTCACATGGGTGATGATACAGTTGTGAGGAAAATCCTAAAACCAGGTGTAGATTCAAAGATACCATCTATCTTTGCCAAGTGAAAAGCACCAATGAATGAACAACCTTATGGAAAACATGTTGATAATCCACTATATAGACATCTATCTCAAGTGGAACAAGAAATGGTTTCTCAACATAGTCAAGTGAATCCAAATGTTATGGCAACTCAAAACATTCCTCAATAATCAACCAATCCATTCTCCACTTCACTTGTAACACATAATGTTTCAACAAATACATGGAGGCCTAACATATCAAGGAACCTATATGAGACATCCTTGCAACAAGGACAAAATGTTAACATGCAAAATATGGAGACCACCACAAAACACACCAAATCATAACCCAAAATTCAACCACAACTTCATTCCAACATCCCCCCACAATCACAATACATGGAATCACCCATTTATACTGTACCTAATCAAAACAATCCTCAAGCACAACAAAACAACCCATCCCTTCATATAAAACAACAACATAACTACCAACAAACACAAACTAACATCCCTCAAGATCAAAACATGTATCAAAAAAATACTCAAGATAAAACATAAGCACAATGCATGCAATAACAATCACAATACTATGACCCTTCATACAATGTATAATATCCACAAGGGTTACAACAATAAAATTCAAATCCTAATTTCATGCAAAATCAAAATGGATCGTCATTCACTCAAAACCACCAACAACAAACAAACATCCATCCTCAACCTCAAACTTACACTCCACAAAAAAAAAAACACAATCCTCAACCTCAAACTAATGTTCCACAACATCAAACAAACACACATCCTCAACATCAAACTTACATTCCACAACAACAAACAAATTCTCATCTGCAACATTAAAATTTCTATCCACAACAAACTAACACAAATCTACACTATCATATGAATAATCCACCACAACAAAACCTCAATGCATAAATAAACCCCAATTCACAAAACTAAACATTCATACATCAAAAATACAACAAAACCCCAATCAACAATATCAAAACACCAATCAGCAATATCAAAACCCAAATCCACAACGACAAAGAATCAATTCACAATATACACAACTTTCCACAAGAACCCAATCCTAAATTATACACACAAAACATTCAACAAGGTCCTACATCCACACAAAACCCTTCATATGATTCATTATTTATTATGGGAAAACAAGGCTATAACATGATTAATCCTCAAACAAACATACCTACCAATGATATAGCATTGCAATTTTAAAACGTTATTCAAAGGATATCGTATATACAACTTAGGAAACCTGATAAGAGCTATGCATTCCAAGAAATATGTCCATATCCATTTGATCACAACATATCAATGATCCCCTTTCTAAAAATATTTGAAATTCTAAAATTCGATAAATACAAAGAAAGAGGGGTCCCAATTAAACATGTGTGAGAGTTTTCTATAGCTTGCATGGAGGTTGCAAACAATGACTCTTAGCTATTTAGAATTTTCCCAAGAATTCTAGGAGCTACAACTATTGAATGGTTCTCTCATCTACCACCTAGAATTAAAACTTTTGATGAGCTATCCAGAAAATTTATCAACCAGTTTTCATATAACATCAAACAAGACGTTACGGTTCCCAATTTGTATAAAAACCAAGGGGATTCATATGCTTATTACTTGCAATGATGGAGACATAAAGCGAGTAAATGCAAATGGCCTATTCCTGAGAAACAACTTGTTGAAATCTTTATCTCAAATCTTCAAACTGACATAAGCTATCAATTGACTATGCTATTCCCTAATACCTTTGAGGATATCATTGTGAAAGGTTTAGTTATTGAAAGATCTCTCATCGCAAAAGGTGTCATCAAACTTTACAACAACAAAGATCAAGCACCAGGTTCAAACAATAAACCTCACATTTGGGAAAAGAACAAAAATATCACAAATGATGGAGTGGATGCTAAGTTTGTTCAAAATATATAACCACCTCCTAACAATCCCCAACCAACATGCAAAATAATCTACTTACCCTTAGAATAATCAACAAATGAATTAAACTCAAAACCCTCAAAGAGTACCACCAATACAAAATAACCAAAAAAGATGAAAGTGCACACCCTTGGGAGAACCTCTTGAGGTTGTTATATGAAATCTAATTCAAACAAATCTCATCAAACTTCCTAATCAAATGAATTATGAAGAGATGCAATTTAAACCCCCATGGTACAATGAAAACAATCTATGTGAATTCCACTTAGTCAAGGTTCATGAGACAAAGAATTGTATGAAACTAAAGAATCTCATCCAAGACTTAATTGACAAAGGAGAGGTTGATATCAAGCACCATCCTAGAACCTCTAGAAATAATGACATGGGTATTTACAAGGATCCAACCCCAAAAATTCTAAGGGGAATGATAAAGGTAAAGGATAGGATTATCAAAAATCTTCTTACATCTATGACAATGTTGTAGGAACCATCCATGAAACTAATAGCAATATCCATGTTGTAACAATAGTTGGTAAGAGTATTGAGTGTAATGTTACTACATGAAGAGGGAAGATTGCCATCCAAGGAGTGGGCTGCTTCAATCAAAATTTTCCATCAAACCTTCAAATGACTATAATCTTGTTGATCAACTAAAGAAAACTCCATCCTAAAATATCTATCCTTGAGCTTCTTAAGCTATTCCCCACACATAAAGAGATATTGGAAAAATCTCTCCTTAAATCTTTTGTACCTAATGATATCAACATAGATCAGTTTTAGGCTATGGTTGGGAATATTTCCTCTACACTTCACCTGGTATTTTCTGAAAGAGACCTTCCCAACAAATCATTCCATAACCAAGCTTTATATCTTGAAGTTTGTATCCACAAGCATAAAATCAAAATATTCGTAATAGATGGTGGTGCAGGCTTAAACATTTGTATCTTGAAATTGGTAAAATAGCTTGGATATTCTGATGATGTCATTGAGAAAATAAAACCATCACTATAAGAGCCTATGATTACAATGAGAGAAATTTTGAATGTACCATTAGATTTCTTGTTCAGGTGGGACCGGTTATAGCATAAACAACCTCTCAAGTACTAGATCTTGAACTATGCTACAACCTTCTCTTGGGATGCCCTATGAAATGGAATATTTCCCTTCTACATTCCATCAATGCCTAAACTTTCCTTATAATGACAAGGAAGTTACAAAATATGTTGATCCAAAACCCTTTCATTACTTTAATAGCTTGGAAGAAAAAAATTTAAATTCCTAGTAATAATATATTTTTCCATTCATTCTCCTATAATTATCCATAATCACTCACATCATCCTCACAATATTCATCATCCTCCACTCCATCTTCATTATCCAATCCACCTCATTTCAACCTCAAAATCTAGGTACTTGACAATGGTTATGGAGACTATCACTTTAATCAATCCTTATGCATTGGAAAGCTTCCTCCATCACCAAGAACTTATGGAAGACTAAAAGAAAACAATAAATATCAACCTATCAATATTAAATTTAAACCTATATTATTTACTAAACAGGTAGATATGAAAGACAAAGTGATGTTTGAAGAAGAGAAAGATAAACAATTACCTCCAATCCCTATGCATCTAGATAGTAATGGTTATCATATTGATAAAGGTATGAGATTCACAAGAAAAGGTGGCCTTGGTTTGAATGAACAAGGTATGAGAGAGCCCATCATCATGAAAAAATGCAAGAAAAATCAAGGACTAGGTTATGGTTCATTGGAAATTGTTACTCCTAACACCAAAAAATGCCTCTTGTGAGGAACGTTCTTCTTCTATAATGTAGGTGAGACATCAAATGACTATGATCCTATTGGCGATGATCTATACATCACAGACCTATTTGGAGATATTTTCATAAACACAATTACTACCCTTTCCTTTAATCCTACATCCCAAACACATGAAATCCAATTTATTTACCCACAACTAATCGATTGGGATTAGCAACATCAACCACTTGGAGGTAACTTGGAGACCAAAAGGTTGGTTTTGATATTGATCTTGGAAAAGAAGCATATTTTGGCAAGAATATTGTGTCCTCTAGTTGCAAAAATGAAAATGAAAATCTAAACATAAAAATTAGATCCCCTAGTGAAAGCCACTATGTGACACTATCAGATCCTAAAAAAAATAAAATAAAGGACGTACCTAAGGGTGAAAACCTCCTTGAGGAACTCGAGGATGGAGGATTCAATCTCCCTATCAAAAAATATTAGGAAAAATTATCAATTTTGGTTGAAGATTCTAAACCAATAAATATGGGAACAATAGATGCACCAAACTTCACCTATCATGCAATCTCTCTAGATCTTGAAGAAAGAACAAACTTCATAGTCTTCATACATGAATGAAAGATCAATTTTTCCTAGACCTATGTAGATATGCTTGGTTTGGATCTAGCTTTAGTAGTTCATCATCTTACATTTTTTCTTGGAACTAAACCAATGAAATAGAAGCTTCACAAAATGCACCTAAATGTGAGAACAACAGATGCACTGAAGATCACCTATCATGCATCCTCTTTAGATCCCGAAGAAATAACAAACTTCATAGTATTCATACAAGAAAAAAAGATATTTTTTTCTTGGACCTATGCAGATATTCCTATTTTGGATCCATCTTTAGTAATTCATCATCTTATAGTTTTTCCTAGAACTAAATTGATGAAACAAAAGCTTCACAAAATGCACCCTTAGATAGTGCTCCTATTGAAAGTGGAATTACAAAAATTTCTTGATGTAAGATTCATTAGACCTAATGATTATCTTGAGTGGGTGTCAAAACCTAGTACCAATTTCAAAACCCACTAGGGGCATAAGGATCTACACTAATTTTAGATACCTCAACAAAGCATGCCTAAAGGATGATTTTCCCTCCTAAAAATTGACATGATAATGTATTTGACAACTAGTCGTGAAATGATTTCTCTGATGGATGACTTCTTCGGATATAACCAAATCAAGATAGTATCTGAGGAACAACATAAAACAACATTTACTTGTCCCTGAGGAACATTTTATTGGAAAGTCGTGCCATTTAGCCTAAAGAATGTAGGAGCCACCTACCAAAGGGAAATGACTACTATATTTCATGATATGTTTTACATAACCATGGAAGACTATCTAGATGATCTTTTGGAAAAAATTATCATATGAAAAGGACATATGGGTAAGCTGGCTAAAATATTTGATAGATTAGAAGAATACAACCTGCACCTAAACCCTAAGAAGTGTGTTTTTGGCATGAAACTAGGAAAAATATTGGGTTATCTTTTATCTCAAAGAGGAATCAAGGTAGGCCTTATAAAAATGAAAGCTATCATGGAAATGCCTCCCTCAAAGATATTGAAATAGTTACATAGCTTATATGGAAAACTGCAATCAATCTGAAGATTCATAGTGCAATTAGCGGATAAATGTCACCCTTTTACACACTTGCTCCATTAGGATGTAAACTTCAAATGGGATGGAAGATGTGAAAAATATTTGCAGCAGGTCAAAGACTATTTGATAAACCCTCTGGTTTTGATGCCTCCTAATAGGAAAAATCTATGATCTTGTATGTATCAATGATATCAGTAGCTTTAGGAGCTTTGTTAGCACAAATTGATGAGAATAACACAGAAAGAGTGGTGTAATATATTATTCATACCCTAGTTGGTTATGAGCTAAAATATATAGATATTGAACGATCTCATTTAGTGGTTCTCTTGACATCCCGATAACTTATAAATTACATGTAGAACTGACATATCAAGCTTATATCCAAAGTTTATCCCTTGCAATATCTCTTGGCTAAAGTAGCTCTCACTAGAAGAATGGCGAAGTGGGTCATGATACTTAGTGAATTTTACATAGAATATATGGAAATAAAAGTAATAAAAGGATAAACTTAATAGCAGACCAATTAGTTGAAGCACCTATAGAAGATCATCAACCATTGATATCAAAATTTCTTGATGAGGGAATCCTTGTGACAACTCAAGCAAATCATTGGACACTATTCTTTGAAAGATCTCATACTTAGCATGGATCGAGGGCCAGTATCCTCTTTCTCACACCTCAAGGAGATAATATACCTAAAGAATATAGAACTGCCTTTCCTTGCACAAATAATATAGCCAAATATGAAGCACTAATCACTAGGCTAAAAATGGTTTTTGAATGGAAAATAAAAGAGCTATAGGTTTATGGTGATTCATAGTTGGTCATTAGACAAGTAAATGATGAATACCAAACTAAGGATGATAAGTTGATGCCTTATAAGAGAATGGTGGATAGTTTTAAGCAATAATTTTTGGTCATCCTCTTTGAACAAGTTCTAAGAGTTAACAACATAGCTGTCAATGACATGGAAACCATTGGTTCACTTTTGGATATACCACAAAACATTCATAGGTATGAATTCCTCGCGGAACAATTGATTATACCAACGTTTGATATCCTAGAATTTGAACTTGTGTGTGATGTTGTTGGTCTTTATTCACCTTGGTACAAATACACCTATGCCTACATCCAACATGGAATCATACCACCTCACCTTACAAGCAATCAAAAGAAAAATTTCATCTACTGAATCGCATGCTTTACTATCCTTGGAGATACTTTATATCAATGAAGCCTTGATGGAATGTTACTTTGATGTATCAATGCGAGAGAATCTCGAACTTCCTTAAAGGAGGTACATGAAGGTGTTTATGGGTCTAATTCTAGCAGAACTACTCTAGTCAAGAAGTTGCTAAGAAATAGATACTACTAGTCATCAATAGAATAAGAAGCTATACACTATTCAAAGAAGTGCATTCAGTTCTAGTAACATGGTGATCTTTTTCATGCAACTATGCAAGAGCTACATACAATCACAACACCTTGGCCCTTCTCACAATGGGGACTTGATCTTGTAAGAAAGATATCCCCTATTTCATCTAATAGACATAAGTTTATCATAACAACCACAGAGTATTTCATAAAGTGGATAGAAGCTATACCACTAACCTATATCATTGGAAAACAAATAGAAATTTTTTATCATTAACTATTTGATTTTTTTTTATGGTATCCATCAAACTATCATTACCAATAACATAAATCTGTTCAAAAACCAAGATTTCTGTGAGATTTGCACTAGATTATCCATCCAACATCACTTCTCAACCTCGTACTACCCCCAGGGAAATGGTCAGGTGGACGTGGCTAACAAAACAATCCTCAACATACTTAAGAAGACTGTTAATGATATCAATCATGAATCGAACCTTTAATTGAACCTTGCTTTATAGGCTTATAAAACTAGCATGTGCACACCCACGGGTGTGACACCCTATTCCCTTGTATATGGATCCAAAGCTATCTTTCCTATAGAGGTCGAGATTACATCCCTAAGGGTATCCTTGAAAGATCTTGTCAGCATTGAAGAATACTAAGTATCCAAACTCCATGAACTTGAACTGCTAGATGAAAGACATTTGAGTTCTCTAAACCATCTCCAAGCTTATCAAAACCGTCTCAAAAAAAATTATAACAAGAGAATCAAGAACAAAATCTTTCAAGTTGGTGACTTATTCTTGAGAGAAAATTAGAAGATTCAACTTAACCATGATGGGAAAGGAAAATTCAAGCCAAATTGGTTAGGTCCTTTTGTCATCATAGAAAGTTATGGCTCTGACGCCTATCAATTAGCTACTCCAAAAGGAAAACCCCTAGTAGAACCACTTAACAATAGCCATCTCAAAAATTTCTACACCTAATGCATCATAATATCCTAAGAAAAAAATAAAAAATAAAAAAAGTGAAAAAGAAAAAAAAGCAAAAAAATTAAAATAAAAGCAAAATATCAAAAAAATCAAGAAAACAATAAAGAGAAATAAATCATCCTTTAAGTGAAAACCACCTTGCGGTGCTTCTAGGATAGGTACTATAGTGAAAACCTTATAAACAAGTGCTAGATTTGAATAAAGTACTGCATTATTATCTATCTAAACCTTCCATCCACCTCATCTCATCTTTTTATCTTATTTGCTCCATTATATCCATCCTATTATCACATCCATTTCATTCCATTCATCACATAATACATGTGCACCCAACCATGGCTCAATAACTGAAAAGTGGTAAAATTTGTTGCACTATCTGCCTTATCCACCTATCCATAATAATTGAAGTCCCATTCAAAACTAGGGGGAATGTCCTGAACTTGGTCAACAGATTGGATCCTTGTTCATCTCAACATTTGCGTAAAAAACCATCAAAATCCAAAAACATCCAAAAAACCATGAAAATCCAAGAAAAAATGTAAAACATTCAAAATCCCAAAAATATCATTGGCCATCTTCATACAAGCCACTTTGAGTCTAATAAAGTGAACTACGATATCTCTACATGTATAACGTAGGAAATTCCATCAATCAATGAGCCCCTGAGGCATTAGGTCAATCCCCTTAGGTCCCCCTCTTAGTCTTAAAATCTCTCAAAAACACCAAAAAAATCCAAATATCATGAAAACATCATAAACAACCTCAGATAACCTCAAAAAGCATAAAAATATTCAAAAAATCTCAAAAATCCTATTTTTCGCTATCAGCTATCTACAATAAACTATCCATCCATAATAAAAATATAATCACCCTCACCCTCTGACAAAGCAATCAACAAGCAAAAAAATATCAAAATGTCAAAAATATTCAAGCGAAATTTGTAAAGACTCAATCACTATCAGACTGAAACAATTCCTAAGTGTTAACTACCCACCTATCAAAATAATAATCAACATCTTGACATGTGTCTTAATAGATAAATCATTTTTACAGTAGACATCATCGATGGATAATATCCTAAAGCATCGAAACATTCTTGGAAAGTGATACAACAACATTGTTTATCTATTTTGGTCTTTTCTTTTGATTTATCTTAATGTCTATTGATTTTGTATGTCGTGCTTGTTGGATATTTTTGTAATACGACCATGGTGAATACTTGCCTTGCATGTGTGAAAGTTGTTTCAAGCAAATAAAGTGGCCTTGCATGTTTGGTTCTTCATACCTCTCTATACACTGGTCCAAAATGCCTAAACTTCTAACCCATACACTCTAACAAGGTTTCCATATGTTTGGTATGAGCAAGAATACTCTTTGTTTGTAGAGTCAAATTCCATGCAATAGATACAAATCCTCCTTGGTCATTAATACCCTGGTGTATCATGTCTATTTTCTACATTAATAAGGATTGCTATGATGAAAATTACTTGGTCTTTTCCTTGAAGAAAAAGTATACTCATCACATTTTACACATCATCAATCATTATTATTCATTCATCCATTCATGCATCCACATATACAATAATAATCTATAGATTTTCAGAAATTATATCAACATCATCCAATTTCTTCTATCCTCTAATCCTATTAACATTTCTTTTGTCTAACATCTCCTTCCTACATCACAACATCGTTAATACTACCTACGTCCTACATCCACAAGCTCATTAGCATATCATATCAATCCTATCATAGAGAATCACACCATAAAACATCATTCATTACATACATGCATCAACATATATCATCCACATTATGCATATCATGTCAAAGTATTAGAAACTACAAAAAAGTGAGCATATCATAACATCAATGAATACATCGTCATTGCATAGCATAGCATGACTCCATCCATATCATAAACATAATCATCATCATAAAACATCTAATAAAACATCACATGCCACATCAAAAATGGTAATCTCTCATATATCATCAAAAATGGAAATTTCAGTACATCATCATGTACATGTGTGATACGTATCATTTAAATAAATAATATACAAAAATATACACGAGGCTCAAAAGGTTGATGAATGTATACATAAAATAAATGTCTACATTAATTCCATATCAAAGAAATGAAATAAAATAAATCTACATCAACTCTATTTCTCTCCATTTGGAGGTGGTCCTCAATTATGATCATGGGTGAGAGATATCTCGTCATGCTCATCATGCCTTGGTGACCTATGTGGCTATAGGAGGGGACCTAAGGGCTATACTAATGGCCTACCAACTAAACCCCCACTTGATTTGCTTGGGTCTATTATTTTAGTGTTGCTCCTCACACTGAACCTATGTCATTTCTAAGCCCTAGGAACCTGAGCCTTGTAGAGGGTCCTATAATAGGTCCTCTCGTCCATGATCATGTCTCTCTCCTACTGGTAGTGTGCTCTAGGGATGGAGGATATCTTAGCTATCTCTAGTTGAGCTCTTTGGAGCCGCTCCTGATCTCTCTACTATACTACCTCATTCCTCTCCCTATGGGCCTGATCCCACTCAATTTTAAGGATGACTATTTGTACATCAAAGGCCTCTATCCACGCTATCTCTATGTATCTCTCACCCGCTTGAGCATCTCTATATCAAATGGCATGATCACACTCTATGCGAGATTCATCTCTCTCAGTAGTGACCTGTGTGAGATGGGAAGCCATGTCTCCATCTGGTTTGGTTGCCTGAGGTACCTATACATGTTGATGATCGAGATCTTATGCATCCCTCTAACCATCTCTCTGATCTTGGGACACATGCCCATCATGTTACTTGTCATCTTGCTCATCCTTCCATGCCCTTTGATGTTGCTAATGAGTGATGCACTATCTTTGCCTATCCTCTCTACTACCTACAACAACACCTCTCCTCCTCTGACCTATAACTAAACCACCTACTCCTACTCCTCTGGAAAGAGTGGTAAACCTCACTATTCATATCTTGTCCCACCATGTGTCAAAATTGTGATTCATCCTTGATCTCTAGGTTTGACTGCCCAACCCCATCCAAGTGGAACCAATTCTCTAAAATCCCCAATTGATCTATGAGAATGTATTCAAGGTCCCCATGCATTGACCTCTCAGATGGTTTGTGCACAGTGAGCATGGTAGTCATTAGCCGGTGTGACCTATCTCTCCCTGAACTGATGGAGGACTCTATTTGGGAGATACCTCTCTAAATTGGTATCCACTCTACCAATGAGGTAGCATGTCTATCTACAATAAACTATGATCTAGGAGGATCCAAAAACCTCATAAATTTCATAGTATCATAATCAGATGGAAGTGGTCTCAGATTGAAGAGCTCGTCATCATGATTCTGACGTCGTTCATTTCACATCAAGTGGAGTTCATATGAGTGAGATATCGTTGGTCAAAGTTTGCAAAAGGAAGGTTAACTAGTCAAAATGATGATGCCAACATGCTAATGTGGTAGATGATGTGGACCAACCAGGTGATGACACATGGCAGGATGCTGAGGTGGCAAGCATAGGTGGCGCGAGCCAACCAAATTATGAAACATGTTAATCTATGAGCAAATAATATTTTTCCACGTGGCCCAATGGCTGGGTGCCACGTGGCACTAATGGGAATGTCCTCCATTGCTGGTTGTTATTAAGTTTCATTGGGGAGAGTTGAACCTATGACCTCCACTCTCCTACTCTTCCTCATGACCATTGCACCAAAGAGATTTTTGGGATATCACTTTGCAAATATTGTATAAGAATAAAATCTCTGGTGATAAGGCCAAAAAAGGAGGGGATGGGTTTTCAACCCACCACCTCCAACCTCCCATTTCTACTTCTTACCACTGCGCTAAATGTCTGGTTAGCATGGATTTCAGAGGTGGTTTATTTTAAACAAGGTTTAGAAGTCGAATCTCCCATGATTTAAACATTTAACCCCCTTAAAATAAATTAACCCTTAAATCTTTCAAAACCCAATAAAATGAGATATTTAAGGGCTTAAGGGAATTTGAGAGATATTTAAAATATTTTTAAAAGAATATTAATGGATTATTAGTGAATGTAAGGGATATTGGTGATTTTTAAATGTAAATAGGGGGGATTTTGAAAGATTTACATATTTAAATGGGAGATATGGGTATATTTGCAAAATAATATGGTTTTAGTCCATATTAGCAAATAAATTGGTATATAAAGGGGATGTTTTGGCTTGGGAAAGAAGCAAGTTCATTTTAGAGAAGTAATTCTTTGGAGGAGAATATTGTAAGCATGAAGGCCTTTTGAGTGTCTTCAAGTATTGAGAGGAGATTGTGAGAAATTTTATTCAGGTTTTAGAGCTTGGATATTGTAACAAGGCATTTCTATTGCTTGGAAACATTAATAAAGCAGTCGTACTTGAGAAGCAAGCTCAGAGATGTAGTCCTGATTGGATGAACTTCGTTATCAATTGGTGTTATCTCCTCTTTTGTCTTATTCTTCTATTTTCTATCTATCATTCTCTCTATTTCTTTTCATTTTTCAATTTTCTATTTGAGTTCTAATTACAACATTTCAATAATTAGTTAATTTCATTAAGTTATATAAACGTGAACTTATTTTGTAATTTCAACGGTTAAACAACATAGTCACGCAATTTTGTTATGATTAGGGAAAAACTGTAATTCGAATCAATTTACAAAATAATTTTGTAAACTCTAATTACAGATCAAATTGGTATCACCTTTCCTTTTTCCTTTGTCAGTCTTTGTACAACTCTTTGATCAAGAAACAACCTGTGCAAACTAATACACCATTGTTAAAACTTGATGTTAAATTTGATTTTCCAATCTATAATGGAGAATTGGATCCAGAGAAACTCAACAATTGGATCAAACAAATTGAAGTTTATTGCAGAGTACAAAATTTCACTGATGATGCTTCAAAGATCCAGCTAGCCACTCTTTGCCTAGGGGGAAAAATGCTAATCTTGTGGGAGAGTAAGACTCGGGAAGATATTAGCTGATACAGTAAAATCATTTCTTCTTGGTTTGAATTTACAAATACACTTAAAAAAAAATATTATCCATTAGGGCACATGCAAAAAGCAATGATGAATTGGAAATCATTAAGGCAAGAGAAAGGAAAAAGTGTGCAAGAATATACACATGAGTTTAGGAAGAGGGCTTTAATTTTGGGCATTCCTTTATACACACAAAAAACTTTGTTAAAGTATATAGGTGGATTACATGATAATTTGAGGCATACAATACTTATGTTTAATCCAGCTAACCTTGATGAAGTTAATGCGCAAGCTATCCATTTGGAAACAAGCTCAAGGAATAGCCATGATGGGCTCTTCATGGAATCTAGTAAGCGCAAAGAGAGCAAGAAAGGGAAGGAGAAAATGCAGCGGAAAACTTCTGTAAAGAAAGAAGAGGAAAAGCCTTATTGTTCACACTGCAAAAAGGAAGGGCATGAAGATGCAAAGTGTTGGAAATTGCATCCTGATCAAAAGCTGAAATGGTTCAAGAATCAAAAGGGTAAGCAAAAGACCACAACTATCATCCAAGACCTTGGTTCAAAATTTGGTGACGCATCGAAGATAGCAATTGTGAGTATTAAAGGTAATGTTCTTGTTGCTAGTACTAGTTCCCATGATTCTTCTATGGAGTGTAATGAAGTCACTGTTGAAAGGAAAAGGAATGAGTTATTTTGTTAAAAGTAGAGACTATAAGAGATTTTATTGTAGGACTAAAGCTTGGGTGATGTATAGAAGCTATAATTGCTTGGCATCATTAATAAAGTGGTTCCTCGTTGAGAATCAAACCTGGAGATGTAGCTCAAATTGAGCGAACTTCGTTATCAAGCTCGTGATCTCTCTTCTTCTCTTTTGTCTTATAATTCTCTTCAGTATTTGTTTCTTTAGTTTCTAATTATGATATTTAAGTAATTAGTTTATGTTTTATTAATCTTGGATAAGAACAAGTGAATGCTAATTTCCATAATTTCAACGGTTAAAATACATGATCATGCAATTTTGTTGGATTGGGAAAAATATGTGATTAGGAGTTAAGTGTATATTATTTGTAGATTTCTAACATTAGATCAAACTAAATTCTTATGATCATTGGCCCAAACCTCACAATCTAGGTATGGCCTCCATAGGAACTTTTTCATGTTGTCAAAAACAGATCTCCAATACTGCAATCTCCCAGGCTATTGATAACGGAGCCAATCATGATACCTGTATGAATATATGGATTGTTGACATCTCTATGATGATTTCCTAGTGGTCAAGTGAGCACAGTCCACTCCCATGCACAAACATGGAGTAAGCTAACAGTTGTTGAAATGCTACTACCCCTGTGGTAAACTGCCTCATGGATGTCATGATATAGATGCAATAGAACATAGGGTGTCCCCATGCATATTAGGTTAGCTCCTCCATCATACGATCAATAACAACTATCCAAATGACTGGAAACATTTAAGATCTCCTATTTGGCATCAAAGGAACAATTATCAAACTAGCTAAGACAATCACCTCATCCACATAATCCAAGAAAGGAGTAAGATAGATATGAGAATCAACCACTACTAGATGTCAAACACCCAATAGCCTTTGCATGGATTGTGTACCTCTCGTAACATTATATGTAACTGGATCATAATAAATAGGAATCCACAGACTCCTTTGAACATCCTCGAGTGGGATGACACACTCGCTTGTGGGAAGGTGAAAGGTGGATGTCTCTAATCTCTAATGCTCTACTAGTGCTATCATCATAGATCAATGTGCTTGAAATCTCAAGCATATATGCAATGTGCTCTA